>JAMKCH010003728.1:0-55324 GCA_023653785.1 Ophioderma brevispina
TCACAGTTCCATCATCTGCAGCTTGCAAAGATGTGCGTGATCATGCAATGCCCGTAAAAGAAGGCAAGGTCGGAAACAAAAGAGTGCAAGTTTTGCGTGACAGTGGATGTAGTGGAGTTGTAGTAAAATCACAATTAGTACAAACTAGCCAGAAAACAGGGGAGGTCAAAACGTGTGTACTAATAGATGGTACTGTTAGGCAATTCCCTATTGCCGTCATAGATATAGATACGCCATATTTGATTGGCAAAGTGTCTGCTTTATGTATGGACAATCCTGTCTATGACTTGATACTTGGAAATGTTCCAGGAGTAAGAGGACCATCTGATCCAGATGAAAGTTGGGGTAAGTCATGTCATGATGAAAGTGTACATGTACTGAGAACAAATGGAAGTAGTCATAAGGTTCAGGAAGAGATAAATGAACAACCAGATATAGGGGCAGCGGTACAGACAAGAGGTCAACGACGCTGCGAAGACAAACCTTTCAAAAAGTTGAAGGTAAGCTCACCTATAACTGAAGTTACGGCTGAGATGTTAATCAAAAAACAACAGGAAGATTCTTCACTGAATAAAGTTAGAGAATTAGCTCAGTCAGGTGAACAGAAGCAGAACAAGAATGGTAGTACATTCAAGTATACCATGTCAAAGGGTATCATCTACAGAGAGTTTCAATCTCCACGAGTAGAATTTGGGAATTTGTCCAATTCCCATATCGTGTATTCCCGTTAAGTGTTTGTTTAGCATTAGATATATTGTTTGTTTTTGTTGTTGTTGTTTTTTTAATATATATTTACCTATGTAATATTTTAGATCATCCCCTACTTGTGTCTTTATTGTAATATCGAGTATATCTTACTTTTATGGTTTACAGGGCCAGCAATAACTATAAGCCCTTTCGGGTTGTCCATTACTGGTCCTAGCATATCATATCCCTCACCTGTACATCTTAGCACAGTTTTCAATTGATACTTTATGTATTATTTTATAATATACTATATTATTCATTTCTGTCATGTACGATATGTTATGCTGAATAAATAAATTGAAAAAAAAATTGAATATATTGAAGCAAGTAGTAGTACCTATAGATTATAGGCAACATGTTCTCAAAATTGCTCATGAGTCAATCCTAGGTGGACACTTAGGTATCAAAAAGACAAAAGATAAGATCATGTCCAACTTTATTTGGCCTGGTATTCAAGCTGATATCACCTGATATTTTCGATCTTGTGATTTGTGCCAAAGGACAATTCCCAAAGCTAGGGTTACCAAGGTACCATTAGGGAGTGTTCCACTTATTGGTGAACCATTTCAGAGGGTAGCAGTTGATCTGGTTGGCCCCATTAAGCCAAGTACTGAAAGGGGTCACAAGTATATTTTAGTCCTAGTTGACTATGCTACACGCTATCCTGAGGCCGTGCCATTAAAGAGCAACTGAAACTGAAGAAGTTGCTGAAGCACTCTTGAGTATATATTCAAGGCCAGGGTTCCCACAAGAGGTCTTAACAGATCAAGGGTCCCAATTTGTTTCGGGAGTGATGAAAGAGGTGAGTAGACTTCTTTCAATTCATAGACTTGTCACAACCCCATATCACGCAATGGCTAATGGTTTGGTTGAGAAATTCAATGCATGTCTTAAAGCCATGTTAAAGACAATGTGCGAGGAGAACCCCAGAGACTGGGACAGATATATAGATCCACTTCTGTTAGCATATCGAGAAACCCCACAGGACAGCACTGCTTTTTCTCCTTTTGAACTGTTATATGGACGCTCAGTGCGTGGACCAATGACCATACTCAAGGAGTTACGGACAAAAGAGACAGAAGTAGGTGAAACCAAAACGGTTTATTAGTATGTCTTAGACTTGCAAGATCGTCTTGAACAGACATGTCAGCTTGCAAGAGAGGAGTTGTTGAAGTCTCAATCAAGGTATCGTACTTATTACAACAAGAGGGCAAAGAGAAGGGACATGAAAGTTGGAGATGAAGTACTACTTCTACTTCCCACTGACAATAACAAATTGTTAATGCAGTGGAAAGGCCCCTTCCCCATTGTTGAAAAAAGACTTAGGACAAAGAACAAAGACGTTTCATGCCAACATGCTGAAAAGATACCAAAGAAGAGAACAATTATCTATAATAGAGTCATCCAAACTGGTGACAGTGTATGATACGACATGCACAGCAGTAATTGAGGAAGAACCAGATGTGGTAACAGGTGAGGAAGAACTTCAACGTTTCTCCAATGAGGAACTACTGCATCTACCACCTGTGGTGCAGAAAGAACACGTTTGTGATGTAAACATTAGTCCCAGGCTGGATAGACGAAAAACAGAACAAGTAAAGATGTTCTTACCGATATCCCAGGAAAAACTACACTAAGTGAACATACTATTAAGGTAACTGATCCGAAACCAATTAGGACGAAGCCCTATCCAATGCCCCATGCATTAAGAAAGGAAGTACAAGATCAGGTACAGACTATGCTTAGAATGGGAGTGATTTCGCCCAGTGATAGTCCCTATGCAAGTCCTTTGGTTGCTGTGGTAAAACCTGATGGCACCAGACGCATTTGTTGCGACACCAGATTTATTAATCAAGTGACCATATTCGATGCTGAACCAATCCCAGATCAAGATGAAATATTTGCACAGATAGCCAAAGCTAGGTACTTTAGCAAAATAGACCTTAGTAAGGGCTATTGGCAGGTGCCGATGGCTGAAGACTCGAAACATCCGGGAAACATCTTACAGCGTTCATCTGTCAAGATGGTCTATTTCATTTTAACACCATGCCTTTTGGTCTTGTGAATGCAGCGGCGACATTCAGCAGAATAATGAGAAAGTTACTTAGAGGGCTAGATATGGTTCACAATTATATTGATGATATTCTCGTGCACACAGAAACCTGGTAAATGCATCTTCAAAAGGTAAGACAAGTATTTCTGAGACTGCGACAAGCAAACTTGACTGCCAGACCTACTAAATGTTTTATGGGATTCGAGGAAGTAGAATTCTTGGGACACATTATAGGTCAAGGCACCATGAAAACAAAACCAGACAAAGTAGAGGCCATCCAGAAACAAAACGACCAACTACCAAGAAGCAAGTGAGAGCGTTTTTGGGATTAGCCGGTTACTACCGGAAGTTTGTTCCCAACTTTTCGGCTATAGCTGTACCCCTGACTGACTGTACAAAGAAAGGGGAACCAAATATTATTTGTTGGGGTGAGAGTCGGGATCATGCGTTTCATACTTTGAACCAAATGCTGTCCAAGTCACCAATCCTACAACTTCCTGATCTCAACAAAGAATTTACGTTGAGAACTGATGCTTCAGACTCAGGAGTTGGTGCGTTATTACAACGCAACGCAATTTTGTAGGTGGCAGTTGGCTTAACATCACTTGAAATACTGTGATATTTTTATAACTAATTGCATCAGAAAAAAGAGCACAAGACGTAGTCTACTAGAAAGGAGCGATCCTCTCCGAAATACTAGATGATCATCATGGAATCATCTCCTAAGAAAGGGTGAAAACTAACAACAACACTTTTAATAAATAAAGGACTTATTCTATCAATCCGACTATAAATCTTGGGATAGTTATACAGATAACTCTAAACCATGCCTGCTAGTTCGCTTGTTTAGCGACGTGCCGGTCATTAAGAGGGGGGGGCAAAAAGACTGTCCGACAGTATGCGTGCGCATCTGCAGGGTTTGTGCATTTAAAATTCGCGCTCAAACAGTATGATAAGGCGATTGAATGCCGTAGCTCTGTGGGCATATCTTCGCTCCTCTAACATGTCAGTAGACCAGGTGCTAACTTGTGTTTGTAAACATTGATGTCACCCCATGTGTACACTCGACTTCCAATGGGATTGCTACTTTAAGAAATGTTCATTGTAGCCAAGTTGCTAGGGCCTCTAGCAGTGTCATAGTCCCAGCTCTACACCTACACAGATTCTGCCGGGCTAGTTTCTGATCAGATTTAACATGACACGATTTTCTCATTGAGTGAACAGCCAAGCGTTGTCAAAATCACATAACCGTTAAAAAGGTTTGGATGTGTATTTTTCTCCACCGGAATTGTGTTAACGATAGACCACAGCAAGACAAAAGGTAAAGCAAATGATTCGAATCCTTCTGTTAATTATATCATTCAATAGATATCCAGAAGAAAATGTCTACTGTATTTATGGGAAATTGCGAAAACTCTTTTTTAAAATAAACATCAATCGGCTTTCAAAACTCTCTTTGAAATCGACATGACATAGGGCAATTTTGTATCCTTCTCGGGGCATTGAAGTTAAAATATACGCCCTATATAATGGTTTATTAACACTCATATCCTAATCACAATAATTAAAATCAACGTGTCTGCCATTTACTCATTTTCTTGACATTGCCTCGCTCTCCTTCTTTCAACAGAAGAAATTGCTTTCTCTTTTCCCTTCCTCTTGTTTTTTAATATCCAGATTTCCCTTTAGTCGAACATGAAGTTAAGGTTGTTCTCAGACGTTCTCTATATCCTAATGGTTATACGCCCTTACACCTTGCAGTAAGGATAAAACAACTTAGAGTCGCTACTTTGGGACACGGTATGTTTTCTCCCAAAGTAAGAAGTGGCATTTTGTAACAGTAAATTTGAAGGTCGATTTGGCCCATTATGAGGATACGGATATATAAGCAGCTAGTGCTGGGCGTGTGTGATGTCAGATAGGCTTTTGATCACCATAATATAGTAATTTGGTATTTTTAGCTTGTACTTTGGTGACAAGATATTGCTGTATTTCTTCTGTGAGAATTTTTAATTACAAGAAACATGCTTAGTGATCCATGTTTTTCCCTAGACTCTGTGTATTAGTGTGTCGGTGGTGCCTTAACCTAATCTGGGGTAATTTGCGCCTTTATGTGCTTTGTAGAAGTAGGATGTAGAGTGTGTGTGATGTCCGTCATAAACCCCATTATGGGAATTGTTTACGCTTAGTTTATATAAACAAGAAAAGCAACGCGTAAATAAAAGGCAGAAAGAGGAAGATAAAGTATTGAGGTAGAGGGAAAGAACGAGAAATGGAGGGATTGACCAACCTCTCTCGATAATAGAACTAGGTGAAATGTCCCATGAATGCAAGACGATCGTAAGTGAAATCATTTTCGGCAAATTTGCGTTTATAAGGAGTTTTGCGGCCGCATAAAGTTAACTCTTATTATATCTTATGTAAAACCATAATCGTAATCATTATATCGTTTAAATGCGACTTTCGATTCTGTTAGAGAATGGTGCACTCATCGTGTATCTTTAATCTCACAAAGGCTAATCCTAATACATGAGAACCTGAGCTATATTACTCAGATCCTTCAGTGGTTTCATTGTTTCACAGCGCCTGCGCTGAAACATTGCCTAAAGCTAGCGAGACCTGTAATTCTGGGTCCCGGAACCTGTCCTTGATTTCTAGACAAAATGTCTCGGCCTGCAGCTTTTTTTCAATGAAACTTAACCCGTTATCATCTGCTCTGCCCACAAAATCGTTGTGGCTGCATGTACCACGGGCCAATCTTTACTGATAACATTTTTGTGGGAGCCCCAAGATATTTCTAGCATGAGTCCATGTAAAGGGTTAAGTTTTGCGCTCCCGATAACCATTAAACATACGCAAACGCGTCATGCCAATCAACTGGCCTAACGACGTCATTTTGTAATGACCTTTGTTTCGCTCACAAAGAAAACGAATGTGTCTCCTTGCAAAATAACTAATTCACAACCAACCTATATGTTCACCATGCTTCAGGCACATGCCTTGCAAAAGCACATTATGCCGAATGCGAGACTGCCTATGAGGTTTGGGAGTTGCCGGTAGGTGTGATCTTGTTTACATGCATATCACCTGTACCCACCCTCGGGGATGGAGTAACATGCAAAATATCACGACCTCGTTTTGCTGACTGCAGAAGTATATACAGTCATATCCTGGTTATGGAAAATTACAAAACATAAGGTATAATTGTATTGCGATCATTGCAGCTTTGATTTGCCTACTTAAAGAAAGCTCAGAACAGCACCGATAAAAACGCAAAAATTCCTACATGAGGAAGGACAACATTGCTCCTATAGCAGGGTTATAAACGAGAATCCGATTCTCCAAGTTTGGGGAAGAAGGTTTTAAGATGTTTTATAGTTAGAAGAGTGTTGAACTAGAAATTGTGGGTCCAACCTATAGGAAATGTGGGGAACATTGTAAAATAAGGGGGGGGGGGAAATTAGTACAGTGGTAAATTTGAAATCAGGTCAAATTGTGTTTATAAGGATTAAAAAAGGTATAGTTTGTCTAGGTTCCGACCTTTAGTGACACGACTACAGGCCTGATAAGGTTCAAGGTCATCCTAAGGCAAAATTTATCCAATGCTCAGATATTGTTGAAACTGCTGTCAAATTATTACTCTGGTCATACTGAAGCAGAATATGCATTTTTTTCTTTGAGTGATAGCGCTGTATACAAGTTTGAGCTCGATTTTGGTGGCCCCTATAGACCATACACAATCTTACATTTTGCCCACTCATTAGGCAACCAAATGCCAAACATTATAAAATAGGCTAAGCCGAATAATTTGACACCAGTTTCAGTAAAATCAGTGCATTGGGTAAGTTTTACCCAAGATGACCTTGAACAACAATTGGGCTGTACCTGTGTAACCAAAGGTCGAACCCAGACAAACTATACGTTTTTTTAATCCTTATAACGAAACGAATGTATTGGAGTGCATTTAATCACAAATTGACTTGATTTCAAATTTACCCCTGTACTAATTTTACCCCCTTATTTGACAATGTTCCCCCGCATTTCCCAGAGGTTGGACCCAAACATTATGATTTAGCACCCTCCAAACAATAGAAAAACATCTTCAAACCTTCTTCCTCAAACTTCGAAAATAGGATTCTGATTTACCCCCCCCCCCCAAAAAAAAAAACACGTTACCCTTAAAGCGCCTCCCAATTTCAGGTCTTTAATGCAAATTATTTGTATAGATTTCAAAAGTATTGTTTATAAGCTTTTCCAAGCAGCAAACACCATTGAATTCGGATCTAAAATGACTGAGTTGTCATTTATTTAAGGACGTCTGTGTTTTTACTGTGAAAGGAAATGCAAGAAACAACAAAAGCATATCCCTAGAAAAGATGTTTCTTCCCAGAACAAATTAATAAACAATCAAAACATATCCATCAAGACAGGTGGCGGCCACACCCTGCCATGGTTTTAATCTCACAATTTACCTCTAGAATGATTTGATGAATTAGGCTGAAACTTCCAGGAGACAATATGAGAGATTATAAATAAACGCACCCCTTTGTATTTACTAGAATTTGCACCGGCCATCAGTTAGTAATCATATTTCATAATTTGTGAAGGGATGTATGTGCGTGCGTGCGTACTGGAGTTTCTGGGTGCATTTGGGGTGTGTTAGTGGAATTTCGGTAACCTGACACATCTGACACACTTTTTTCTGACACACTTATGAATTCGGAAACCTTAATGGAATAAACATGCGCTTTATTCCGTGAAGGGTTTCCGAAGTGTGTCAGATAAAAAGTGTGTCACATGGGTCAGGTTACGGAAACTCCCGTGTGTGGGTGTGCTTTTGGCTGTGTACGTATGTTATGTTCTTGTGTTTCTAGCCATTCGCTACCATACCACCATCTGAGTATGTGCGTTTAAAATTAAGGAATAAAGCGCAGTCATGCCTGTTGTGACCTCCCTTTAAGTCGTTAAACACAACAAGAGATACCCATATGGCGTGGATACCGTACACGTGTGTATCTATTTGTAGGAGGTTGTGTTGACAAATATCCACCCTTATGTCCAGCCCTACAGTATTACAGCAAATAAATATTAGACAAACGGACACAAAAGAGGGCGGCAAATATCGAATTGTGTTACTCTGCAAACAAAGCATTGAAAAGTGTGTAGTTGACAAGTATTTTGTTTCTAATACTGTAACCAAATTAGATTAGATTAGAATGTGCTCTTCGTCACCTTGAAGCAATGAAAATACTAGGTGCGGAGGTGTGTCAGATGAGGCTACCTTGGACTACAGCTATGTAGATAGAGAGTAAAAGCAGCCTGATACAATGAATCGCTAACGATACCCAAAAGTTGCCCTAAGATAGGATTAACTCTAGTTCATTCCCACGTATATAAAGAAGTCGGTTACAAACACGATGTTAGGATTAAAGAACAAAATCGCATTTATACCCGTAGCCATAGGCGGATTTTAACTTTATCATTAAGTTCATGCAGCTTCCATTATGCAAATACAATTGTTGCATACAAATGACGATTGTTGATTTCCTTTGTGATATTCCCTGACGCTGAATAATAAGGGAACATAAACTCGAGCGCATTCATTACGGTACAACGACTATCAAGTACTCTGCTTGCCTCCTTTCCGCACCTTGCTTGAAAAGGAGTTCCTTTTTTCCTTCCATTTTCGCGCCTTTGAATCGCAAAGACTGTGTTTCAAAGGTCTTACGATTGTCTTATAACTGAACTCACATTCAATTCTTTTTGTAATGGGGATTTTTTTGACAACCTTTGAAAATACTTTGATCAGGTGTCATTATGTTATGTAATGATGGGGTGTTAAGCGATAACCGAGACCGTATCTGCTGATTTTTAAATAGGACCTTATTCAAATCCCATCTCTGTATGCCATGCAAAGTTGTCAGCCTTGGACTTTTGAGATGGTAAGGGGTAACATTTATTTATAAATATAATATATTTACATGATTCAGACATGGTCCTAGGTTAAAAGGGATGTAGGCTCAAATGGTTTAAAATTGATGAAAGTGGTACAATCAAGAAAAAAATACATGACTGTTATGGATTTTAATCATCTCAAGCAGAGCCATCTCATACTTCTATTTAAATATTTTAGAAGAACAGTTAATCAATCTTAATCCCAGGTGACCTTTAACCATTTTCATTTTAAGTCTACGGTGTTAAAAGTCATTAATTTTCTATATATAGTGCACTATATCTTTTAATCGATAGGACCAGATGATCAAGTCTATTGCCTATACACCGTTTAACCCCCATGAAACATTACAAATGCTCGTCGTTAATCTAAAAACTACCCTTCACCTCTCGAACTCACTTTCCGATCTCGTCCCTATCTCGAAAATCACTTTCTGAAAGATGAGCAGTTGCTAAATCTAATTTGGAATCAGCAGGTCAATATTGCCTTAAACCTCAAACATTTTTTGCAGACTCTTTTGGTCAAGTCATTGCAAGATCCCAATGCTCTATCTACCGCTGGAATCTTGTTGTCATTGGCCGGCGTCTTAAAGTCCCCAGGAATGAGGATTATAAACCTACACAAATCTTTACGGGGCATTCCAATTTTCCAATAAAACAGTGCCAAAAGAATACACTACCATTTTGGACATCATTGGGGTGGGGAAACTATTTGATTTTCAGTCCAGTGTCATAATATATAGATTCACCCAGTCCCTGAAATTTTTCTATTACTCTGGCGAAAAATCAATAGTTTCACTAAGAGATCATCACCACCCCACATATTGAATGCTTTCTCGGCCCTCCTTGTAGACGTTGACACACACCAATCAATCCTTTTTGGCATTTCCGGACCTTTAAAGCGACTAACCAAGAACTACTGATTGGAAATACGAGTCTGGACAATTTCGACTTCAAACATGTTTCTGGTTTTATAATACTTTTATTTTTTACTATCATCCAGTACAGATCATATACCACTTTCAAAAATATATTTGTGGACGATATCTGAGCTGCATCAGTTCAACGACTGCGACACGGGGCGTAAGCGCTGTTGACAATTTAGTTGTGGTAACATGGTTAAAGCAGTGGTCTATCTTTCTGATTAAATCTGTCCGGGCAAGTACTCACATTTTCTCTATCCCGCTAAATGAAACTAAAGTCGGGAGAAAACAAAAACACGAAACCACGCACGTGCACAACATCTGACCCGTACGACCAACAAAACTCGCTTTACAGACATCAAAGGTATATACCTGAATCTGCCAACTGGCGAGATGAGTCCCTTAAATAGAAAACCCAGATAAGGACATCGATTTTACCGATCGTCTTGAAATGACACAGTAGTGTTGTAGTGTAGTGCTGATATTAATTGAAATTTGTCAATTTAGATGGCTGCGTATGGTTTTGTTTAAGTTTGTTTTCATGTCCACTTATGTTGAATATATGCTTGATTCGGACAGCCTTGACCCGAATTTTGATTTGTTTCGGTGATTGTATTTAACTTCTTTTTTGCTTGAACTAGCGAATAATCGCGTGACCTGCTTGATTTGAAATACCGTTCTGTCAATGCACGTTCAGCGTGATCTTGTTTTAAATGAGTTTTAAATGTGGCGTAACAACAATCCAACTGCTCATGTCAATCGATTTTGAAATTATTTGTGAACTGTATCGATGAGCTAGTTGTAAGTGAGTGACCTCGATCGTCCACCTCGTACCCGTATAAAATGAGATTTTGGTACAAAAGAAAGTTCATATTTTCTCATACTCAGATTGAATGTTTCTTTTGGTGAATCAAAACGTCTCTAACAGCTGGATCGGTTTATATAAAATTGTAATTAAGAATTGTTTTGGGTGATAACTTTCCACGTGAGAGGCAAGATATATAAATATCGACCACAATCGGATGGGAACACCCACCTTTAAGGACGTTTATCGACAGACTCGACAGAATCTAGAATCGGCTATCGATGGGTCTTTTATCAATCGCTAAAGCAATGTCTCTAGTCATGTTTGACGTGTTGTCGCGAGTAACGGAGACCGTGTTTGCTGATTGGAATAAAGAGTCTGGTCAGAAAGCCGTTCAAACATTATGGTTTAAAATAAAAAGTAAAGTTTTATAATTTGTTACAGATGTTCATACAATATTTTAAAAATCCTTTGGAACGATATTTGTACTGCAACAGTCAGCGAGTGAAATATGAAAGACACGTGGGCGGCAAGACCCGTTGCCAATGTTTTGGGGTAACATGGTAAAAACCAACAGTGGCCTATGCTTTCTGATGTTATTGCTCACATTTCTTTAGTCCATGAGATGCAACCAAAGTATTATAGTCATCCAGCAAATGTCATATTACAAGTTGGTTCATTTTGGTTTCTACTTTGACCTGATGCTGGGCATTCGGCATGTACTTTTCCAAGATGGCGACCGGAGTGAGTTTCCTTGAGGCTCCGAACATAATCGTACAGACCATTGTATCTTAAATGTTCGGATAAGATCACTCATTCTAAATAGGCTTGTGCACACCAATTTTTTACTAGCCCATATCTAAATCTGAAAAAAGTAGTTCTTCCTTACTTATTTCAGAAGGTAATGAGCAATTTTAGAGGGGACAATCAACTTTACGACTTGCGTAATTTTCTCCAACTCTCACTCGAGAAGTAAACAAACCTGATTAAATTGGCGGAAAACCAGCAGCGGGTAAGTGATTTGCTGCAAGTCAACGATTTGTGAAGTTAGAGTATCATGCTGAAAAGCGATTTGGAAAACATGATAAGCGTTCTGTTAATATTGTCGACTTGTTGTACCGTTGCTTGCATCATACTATATTTAGCGAAATATATGTTAAATAACAAAATGAGGAGTAAAATGTTGGGAAAAGCAAAAAAAAAACAACAAGTCGATCTTAGTCTACAAAGTCTACAAAAGTGCTTGTATAGAGATAGAATAGGTATGGTCTACAACTAATTTTGTCAATGTTATAATGTTTTTGTCTTATTCGCGCTAGATAAATAGTTGCTCAATGTATCAGAGCTAATACACTCCAAAATGTTGAGTAAAGGTCACAGCCCTTTTGTTGAGTAAAGTCGTAGTTCGTAGTCAGAGTTGAGTAAACTTTACACAGTGGACTATAGTTTTACCCAACAATGACTAAGGATCCAAACAATGGACGAAGGTGTACTCAATTTAACTTAGATTGTATTCAACCAGTGTGGTTTTGTGTCCAATTTACTCAACATTGAGTAAATTTGTTGACAGTGTAGTAGGATTGTAAAATAGAACTTGGAAGCCGGTGTTTGGATTAGATTATCCAGTTCACAATTCAATTGTCTAACAAGGTTGTGGTTAAATGTCATAAATCTACCGGGTATATCATCATCCTAAAGCTTCAGGGAGCCAATTGCCATATCCAAGAGATGGAACAAAGGCGCGTAAAGGAAATTCCGTACAGGAATACCACCCATTCCGTTGTACGCTTTAACCTTCTTACCCGCCAAGGCCTTGGGCGAAGCGGTCTTCCGTCCCGCGTTTGGTCTTTTTTTTTGTAACCATCCGCACGCGGAGTGCATTAACGCTTGAACATACCAAGCAGCCCATAGCACCCCTCTACTGCCAATTTCTCCTCCAGCCCCCGGAACAACAAAACGGGTACATATCCCAAAGTAACCATGCTATTCGTGGATGGAAACACATCCCACCAAAGCGACAAAACCAGGATAGCCATTAAGATGCAACCATCATTAGAAGGGAGTTTCTTTCCAATTGGGGGGTCCCAATAAAACGAAAGCAGGTTGGTGTAATGCCGTGGTAGTGCAGGAAACGAAAATTAAATGTTGAAAAGGGAAGGAAAAGATTCGTGAATTAAGTTCATCAGGATTGTCTAATAGATAATTAAAAAAAAGTTAGTTTATCAAATATTTGAAATTTGATTCATTTTGATGTTTCCACATACCTGCAATGACAGTTCCACGTGCTAAAACTTAGCAACTTCTCAAATTGATGACCCACTTTCCTGCCTAATCGTAATCTGTTTCGATTGGAGCTTGGACGTAGGTGGCGTGTTGGGGGAAATTCGGACTTGAGTCCTAAAATGCGGTTAGTTTAGAAAAGTAATGTCCTTCATCTCTGTTGAGAGTTTTGCCCCCACTCTTTCTAATCCAGATGGCTTCTTTCAGCCAATCTCTCTTAACGTTCTTGTCCTTAATTTTGGCTTCATTCCAACTAGTACAGCGGTGCTTTCTTATACATGGTCTGTGAGGCAGATTGATTTGGTTCACCTGCATTAATGAGGCTTTCTTGGCGTACCCGGGTGTGAAAGATTTTTTATTTTTTTTAGAAGCCTTTTTGCTTCAGTTTTATGTCTGTGAGTCTTGTACAAACTAATCTTGAAATCTCACCGATATAGGATTTTTGTCACAATTGTAATGGTATTTCATGAACGCAGTCAGCTATCTGTGTAATATCCCGTTTATCTTTGGGATGAACGAGAATATTTCTCAGCGTTTGGTGGGGTTTGAACGATGTACTGATGCCGTGTTTGTAGAAAATGCGTCTAACTTGCTGAGACAGACCCTCTTTATATGGGAGTACCACCGTGCCCCTGGTTGTATTCACCTGTTTCTTGTTCTTCTTTGACTTGTTTTTTTCTTTGTGGGTTCTTTGAAGGCCCATTCAGGGTAACCACAAAGTTTGAGGGCATCTTTAACCTTGTTTTCTTCCTGAATCTTGTCCCCCTGTTCTGTGACTACTTTGTCTTTTCTGTCCATTCTAGAATTTGCCCTCACCACAACTTATTTTTCTTTCCGCGGTCAAATCTACCAACAGAAATTTGGTACCGCGATGGGCTCACCGGTCAGTCCGATAGTCGCCAACCTGTTCATGGAATGGTTAGAGCAAGAGGCCATAGCCACTGCTCCTTTGGACATAAAACCCAGGCTATGGAAAAGATATGTTGACGATATCCTGGAAGTGGTAAAGAAAGGCACGGTTGAGCGGCTCACAGACCACATTAACCAAATTGATAAAACGGGTAACATAAAATTCACCTATGAAACCGAAGTAGACAATTCCATCCCATTCTTGGATACTTTAATCGTCAAGAAACAGAATGGATCCATCAAATTGCTGATTTATCGTAAAAAGACGCACACCGATCAGTATCTGCACTTTGACTCTCACCACCCCCTCCAACACAAACTCAGCGTTATAAAAACCCTCATGGACAGAAAAGACAAAGTAGTCACAGAACAGGGGGACAAGATTCATATTTATGACCAAGTCCTAATTCCAACAGCGCCACCTACGTCAAGCTCCAATAGAAAGCAGATGACGAGTAGCAGGAAGTGGTCAGTCAATTGAGAAAGTGCTAAGTTTTAGCACGAAACTGTCATTGCAGGTATGTGGAAACATCAAAATATTGGATTTGTTGGATGAAACTAACTTTTTAATTAGGGAAGGAAAGAGAAAGGCAATGGAAGGGGATAAACAGTAAACGCAGCCATTTCATGGTTCAGAATAATATAAGCAAGGTTTTTTCTCATTTAGTTTAAAGGCATGTTTGAAGGGGATATTTTTGATGTTTGCTTTGCAGTGCTTTCCAATCGAGGTAACATACCGGAATTTGACCCAAGATCACGTGTTACGCATGCTCACGAGCAGAAATCGCTCGCTGCGACTGGAAGTATATAATGGGCTTAAAATGATGTGGATGCTACTCTGTGGAACCAAAAGTTAGAATCACTTGATCTGGTTTTGTGACAATGAATTCTTTGCATGATTTCGAGAAGTTCTGACTGACTAAGCTAAGAAGTACATTGAGAGTGTTAAATGTTTAAGACATGGTTGAGGGTAATAATTGTGAAGTGGAAGTTGAGGAGCATAAATGATTAAGCTCTGCTTTATCAATATGATCTGACGTACAAATATCTTGAGGTATTCTTTTATATACCTTTTTAACGAAATGATCCAATCCTTTTCGAGGATATGGCACGGCAAAATTAGCCGATCTATATTGCATTTCTTCCACTTTATGATGTGCGAAACTATACGGGCAAAGGATTGGACTAGAAAAGCCATTGATAGTAGAAGGTATTCGTTCGGCACTTTAAAGGGTTTCGATAGGGTCATATTGGCTGCATCTAATTGTTGCCGTAATTTAGAAACCTAAGAGAAGCACCGATATTTCTCCCGAAAACATTCATTTCGAAAGGTTCGGTAATTTATCTCTTTTTAGAATTAAAAGATCGAGAAAATGTAATCCTTTCACACAGGTGGTAAGCATGGAGTTTGTGCAAACAAATTGACGAATATATGCTTATGGTTTCCTTCCGCATTTACTGGGCCTTCTCAAAATAGATTAATTTCTCAAAATACCCAACTGTGTAAAAAAGCAAAATTAAATGGGGATGGCCCGAATTTAAGGATATGAATTTTCATCTTGATAGATTGGCCTCCACTCCAAAACCCCATCTGTAAAGTTTCGCGCCGATATTTCAATCCGTTTTGATGCCAGAGCTAAAAAGGTATTTTGTAAGGCCCGTAGAATACTGTGTAAAATTAATATTGGTCGACCAAAATGGGGCACATTTTCGCTCATAACTTCCAAACCCAACCATCCTTTGGCTCTAATATTTTCACAGGGTAAATGAAAAAAGGGAGCTTTCTTCTGATACCAAAAAGTGGACCACTTCCTATAAAATCTGGGGCTGCTGGGGACGAGGCTATTAGCGATCGGGTAATAAAAACAAACAAAAACAAAATAAAAAAATAAAAAAAATAGAAAAAAAAATAAAAAAATAAAATCTGGGGCTTCTGGGGACGAGGCTATTAGCGATCGGGCCACAGACCTTTAATGTTTTCAAGAGATGATACACACAAACTCTCACTCGCACTAGCACACGCACATACACAAGCACGAACACACACACACACACACACATATGCGTATTTTTTATGCCTTGTGAGGACCTTTTTGACAACATAGAATTTGTATTCTAAGAAAACGTCCCCGCAAGGAAACAACGTCCCCCATAAGGCTTGAAAACGTCTCCATAAGGAACTGTATCCGTACACACGCACACACACACACACACACAACACACACACACACACCAATACGTGTATTACATGCCTTTTGTCATGACAGAATAAATCCCATTGTAAAACTTCCGAGGACAAAAAATTTCCACCCGAGGAACATTATCCACGAGAATTCCTTTTGTCTTAAGTCCTATGAAGTATATGGTAGACCAATACAGACACACATGGAATGTAGGAATGTGTTTTATATTAGCGCTACTCTTAAATCTTACATTTCAAAGAGGCCACTCAAACCCACCTTATCGGAATCACACACTCGTAACGTACGTTACAAAATAAAAAAAACAGAACTTTGAAAGTCAAAACAAATAACCCACTCATGAACAGAAAAGGGCAAGAACAAACACAAAGACAGTTGTTATTCCAATGATTACTGAAATGGCCGTGAGATGGTGTGCAATATCGTCACGTACGATATATGCGTAATATTATACATTAATGTGTTTTCCTTATATCAAAAGTACGGAAAGGTGTGATTTTTTTTTATAATGAGCAAAACTTTTGTGACGCGTTATAATAGCCCGGGGTGTATATCACTAGAAAAAAATACTTTAATGTTGTTTCAAAGGTATCATCTTTATTCTTGCACTGGCGTTGTATAACGGTAATCATTATCTAGGGGTGTGGTTGCAGAAAATTCGAAATTGTTATGGGTATGCAATATAATTCCGTCGCCTTTAAATGAAATCACACTTCTATTTGTTTTAGCGAACTTGTCCGTCCTATGAAGGGGAGGACATCATTTTAAATAATAAAAGCCCACTGCACAAGTACAGGTATCTACAGCAATCAATCTTATTGACAAAACCCGACACGATTTCTTCACTCGACTTGCCAAAGGAAATGCTACTTTCGGAGATTTTCACTATGACCAATTTTTGCTAGGGCCCTCTGGAGTGTCATAGTCCTCAATACACCTACACAGATTCTTCCCGGCCAGTTTCTGATCAGATTTAACATGATACGATTTTCTCATTTGAGTAACGTAAATCGTGGTCCAAATCATAAAACCGTTTTTTAAACGTTAGGATGTGTATATTTTCCCACTGGTATGTGTTATGACATAGCGCATCAAGACAAATGGCAAGGCGACTTCGTGAATCGTAAGTATAGCATTAATGATAATGAACTAAAGGTCCCTATGAGGAAATTTCCCGAAACTCTTTTTTGGAATAAGAAGCAATCATTTATAACTCCTCTCTGAAATATGACATGAAGCAATGTATATCCTTCTCAGGACATTGCCAGTTAAAAATATACTTTCTATATACTTTTTTATTTAAACACTCATCATCTTAATACAAACTAATTAAAATCCACGAACCTGCAACCGTTAAAAATACACCTGTAAAAAACAGGATTTTTTGCCTGGCAGCTGGGACTTCACACGGCAGAACTTAAAATAACCTGGAGCCAGTAAAAAAATACGAAACCATTGCAGGAACGTAAATAACGCGTAAAATCCCGCTTCCCACGCTATTGTTGGTTTTGACTTGTTTAAACAATTATAATAATTAAAACGTTATTACAAGCCTCTGACCAAAATTTTCACGTTGTAGCTATGGCATCATACCCCTTTTGTATTTACGTTACCACGTGGTTTGTAAAAAAAGTTATATTTCATAGCAAACAATTTTGAGAGAAAAGTGCAATAAACAAAGGGAAAACGTGAAGAAAAAAGATTTCCAACCAGTTCATACTCCCCTTCCACTTGTAATTAATTATTTATTAGGGGGTATAGGTAATGAAGCGTGATGATATTTACTAATTGGTGTAACACGTTCCTTTAAAAGGTAAAGTCTAAAATGTATTATGCTGGGCGGGTAAATTTACACGATTTTGTTTTTAAATTTGCTTGCCAATGTTGGGACGACTCCCTACCCTACCTAGGGGGGGTGGGTGACAATTGTTTATGCTATGTAAATAAAAGCGAAATGATAGAAAAAGAAAAATAGAGCAATCGACATAACTGAGAAGAGAGGCGAGATAGATATAGGGAGATAGAGAGAGACGAGAGAGAGAGAGTGAATGGGGGAGAATGAGAGAGGTGGGACTTGATATTTATAGGTAAAAACAAAACATTGTGTGGGTCCTAATTCAGTCCCCCTACCTGATATATCGAAAGGATTCGATCCATGAACAAAATCAATCGTGTGTGACGTTTTCGGCAAACTTGACTTTGAATAAATTTTCTGATGTAAAAACTCATTAGTATTAGTATCAGGTCCAAGTGGTGACTTAGATTGTTGTATTCATATGATTTAGAAATTGAGCATTTACGTGTGACTCGTCAGAGTTTGATAACGTACGTATATCGGGTGCATTAACTGGCTTGATCGCATTCTCAACTTTATTAAAAAGATCGAGAATCTTTTTTATCCAGAAAGATCTCCAATTTTAGTAATGAACTTTATAGTAATAAACCTTTGTTTTGTTCAACAAAAAAATGAACTTATCTCCTCAAAATGACTAATATGGACTCTCCACCAATTAGATGCCTCCAGGCACATACCAAAGGGCATGGATGGGGTGTATTGAGTCAAATTCCACAATGCACCAGTTTCGGGAAATAGGCCACTTGATCCCACAAAAATAAATCATATTCTTAACACAAAAAACCTGACTTTTAGCACTCATTTAGCTCACAAGCACTTAGTACTTGGGATTTTTAACATGATCGTGAAATTATCTTGTGATTCTTAACGGTCCCAGGAAATGCAAATAGAATTGATGTGGTTTGGTTTCAGTCTACAAGGAGGGACTAGAAAGCATTCAATAGGCCCTATTTGGGTTGGTGATGACATCATTAGTGGAATCATTGATTGTTCAGGAAATAATGAAATTCCAGGTGACTGTGTGAATCTATTCATGGCACTAACTGAAAATCAATAGTTTCACTAATGATGTCACTGGTAGTGTATACTTTTTGTGGCCCTGTTTATTGGAAGGGAAGGGCCCGTAAAGATTTGGAGTAGGTTTATGATTTCCTGGACCTTTAAAATTTCTTCCATACATTTTATACTATATAACTACTGCCATGTGTTTTGTACCATACAATATAGGCACGTTGCAATGCATTATGGGACTTGATCACATCAACCTCTGGGCACATACCTTGCGGTGAAGCACAATATGCGGAATGGGAACTGCCTATGTGTTTAGGGATAATTTGCCGGTAGGTGTGATCTTGTTTACTGCATATCACCTTGCTCACCCTAGGGGACGAAAGAACATGCAAGATATCACGTCCTCGTTTTTGCTTTCAGGCAGAAATACAGACATATCTCGGTATGTAAAATTACAAAACACCTATCTATATTCCTAAAAAAAAAAAAAAACAAGGAGTTTGTCCTCATATCTATCTTTCTCTCTGTCACTCTGTCCGGCAATACGTTTTCGTTTTGCTTTGACGTACGGATGATATTTGTACGCGGATGGAGAAACGACCGTCTAGGGTTGTTATCGGATTTCGAGTACCCAGAAGTCAATAAAAAAAAAAAAAAGATCATCTTAGGGGTAAATTTGCTTAGAAATGCCCTGACAACTACATTTGAACCAAAAGGACCTGGTCCGGGTCAGCGAACAAATGCCGAGGTCAACGACACCGCGGATGAACTGCACTAGTAGGAATCATTTTTATTACAACTCGCGTTGCATCTGAATTTGAATGTCTATTTCAACGCGATCATAACATAACGGACCCCTGATAGATTATGTATGCGGCACCCGTCACCGTCGATGTCTAAATTCTAAACGGATAAATTCCCAAATGGCTCCAATAAAAACGGGGCTAAAGGAATGCAAACCCGAATAGGCGTGTCAGATAGGTCAGATCGACATGGGGGTCACAAAATAATGCAAACCGTTATGTGCGTTGAAGTTAACGGAATTAAGCACAATCACCCGTGTTGTGGGTTCTTGGCTTAAGTCGTTAAACAAATGATAGCTACCAATGTGTATGGACAACTTACTCGTGCATCTGTTTGTAGGAGGTTTTGTTGACAAAAGCATCCGTATGTCCAGCTCTAGTGTTAATACCGAAAAAATATTAAACAAATAAAGAGGCATCGGGAAATCTCTGATTAAGTTGCCATTAAAACAAACCACCGAAAAGCATGTAATTGAGAAGAAAGAAGTATTTCCTCTCCAATACTGGAACCACTTACATAGAATACGTGGGTGCTCGCCGCCAACTTGAGGCAGTAAAATACTAGGTGCGGGGTATATCCGTCGAGGCTGGCCTGGCTACAGTTAATACAGATTAGAATCAAACGGAACATGAATTAGTAACGATACCCAAAGTTAGGATTAGCTTATTTTATTTCCATGACCTTTTTGTTACACATGGTAGATTAATGATTTAAGACAAATCGCATTTATACCCTTAGTTTGAATATTTATTAATAACCTTCAGGGGTCTCATTATTCACAATGTGTATTATGCAAACATCATAATACAATTGTTGGCATATATAAAAATGACGATTGTACTGTAGGATGCCTTTCCTAATAATGAAAGAACAATATACCGCTAGCATGAGCATTTACGGGTACAACGATGATCAAATGTTATGAATTACTTCCTTTCCCACGCTTGTGTAGGCGGTGGAATTCCCCATTTCCGCCTTTGAATGTAACAGACTGTTAGCCTGAAGCTAGGAGACATTTGTAACACATCTCGCGTACAAGATTTGAGTGATTAAATATGTAGACCGCCTGACAGAAATCCCTCTGGCAAAATATGATTCGTACGTGCTGTCAAATGTGCTTTAGGAGAGTGTGCAAAGACAAGATTGTCAAGGGTCAAATTTTTAAATTGATTTACTTTTTTTAAAAAATACCTAAATTCTAACGTTGGCTTTTTTGAATAAATGTATAATTTGGTACTATCTACAGCTTAAAGGTGGCTATTTCGTGATTCTACCCCTTCTGTTTTGTTTATGGTTTCGCTGAATATCCTTGAGAAAACTTATTCCAAAATTTCAGTTGATTCTGATCTGCGCTTTGGTGTTCATGAGCAAATGTCATATCACGCCATCTCCCATAGACCACTGTACAGTAATTCTGTCCGTGTTACGGACAGAAAAGACAAAATTGCGAATTTCTGGCAGAGACCATTGACTTGCGCATCAGATTGGGCACACATACCCTACTTAGCCCGACGGTTCCGATGGTATAAAAATCTCAACTTTTCGAGGTAGTCGGGGGGACGAGTCTGTGGTTCACGAAATGCCCCTTTAAAGTTTCAGAGTTAGAGGTTTTAAAAAGCAGCAAAAATCATAAAAAGGGTCATTTTCCGTTTGCACAGTGGATCAAATTTTAAAGTTGCTCCGATTCGGATAAAAAATGGTGCAAATAATCACATATTAAATCACATATTTAATCACTCAAACCTTTTGTACTTGAAGGTGTTACAAATGTCGGCTAGCTCTCCGGGTTATGTGTTCAGATTGTCGTAACAATTTGTTTTTAACATAGTAGTTTTCAAAATAAGTGAAGACCCTAACAAGTTTTAAGGTCTGTCCACGTAAGAGTTAGATGAAATTATTGTAAGGCCCACAGTAAACAGGTTAGTACCCCATACAATATGTAATATGTAGTTGTAAAGAAATGTTTGACCTAAATTCATTATTTCACTAAGATAGCTTGGATGTTTCACTTGAAGTATCATGGTGAAAACCTAGCAATTATTTCTTAAACGTTGTTTGTTTTAACATTACTTACCTTTGACACTTTGCAAAATATAATTCCTTGTCACAGCAATAACATTCAGTTTTTTTGGCACCATCAAAAATGGGCTAAACCTTAATAGCTTAACGTAAAGCGGATTTGACATCCGGCTCAACCCATGCGGAAGTCCTCCTGTCCATTAATAGAACCATTGTAGAACTAATGCATCAGTTTCCAGAGCCGCTTTCTGTAGTGGTGTCCATGGAAACAATGTAATGGCACAAAGGCAAATCCTCCGCACGGACGTGAAATTGAACCCTATATAAATGTTTCACTGAAGTATCAAGATGAAAACATCTACAATTTATTTTCTTTAAACGGTTGTTGTTGTGTGAGGTTTTTACCTTCTTAACATTGCCTATCCCTTTAACCCTATTAACTTCTAAAGGTGGGTAAATTCTTATCCCACGACCATAACACAATTACAATTTTTATTTGGCCATCAACAATGGGTCAACCTTATCGATTATTCGCAACGCGGATTTGCAATCCCGGCCACCATTGCGTAAAGTCCCTCCGTCTTTAATAGACCATTGTAGAACTAAATCAAATCAGTTTCCAGTAAGCCTTAAACTTTGTACTATGGGCACAATATGTTCTGTAATATTAACAAAGGCCTTGTCTCCGCATGGCCGGGGTTTGAACCCTGACCTGAAAATTTTGATTTGAAAAAAGATACCACAATTTGAAATCTACTATAACTTCAATCCAGGTGGACTTACAAACACTGGGAGTTAAACGAGTATCGTAACCTATTAGAACTGATTTCTTTTGAATGCTGCGAATGTTTTGACCAGATTTGCTAATTCAGGGCAGGGTGAGGTGTACATTGTCCGTGTTTTTATTTTAATAACCGAGAACCTATATTGTGGGAACGATATCTGAGCAACGTAGCAGTCATGAGTGCAACATAAACAACACGTGGGCTGTCAAGAACCTGTTGATAATGTTTTTGTGGGTAACATGGTTAAAAGGCCGTGGCTATATTTTCTGATTAAAATTCTCATTTTGATGTGTCCGCATTCTGTATGTCAGCGAGATGAAAATAAATTGCGTAATTTTCGCCAACGCGTTAATTCGAGGAGTCATACCCACATTGACAAATTGCGAGAAAACCATCAGTAGTAAGTAATTTGCTTGCAAAGTCACCAATCCTTGAGTTACGAGTAATCATGCTATCATAGCGCTTATGGGAAAATTATACACTGTTGTTTTTATATTCGTATCGGACTGTTGAGCTGTTTCCGTTTGCATCTGCTAAATTGCAAGTATATGTATTAATATGGAGTCGTAAAATGTGGGGGAAAGCAAGAAATGTGCTTCAATCTCAAAATAATGTCATATTTTAATTCCAATCGATTTTATTAAGCTTAGTCTCAAAATCTCTTTAAGGGTGTGGCTTCAAAACTCACCCGCCGGTTGACTGGCGGTCCCACCCGGGCGCCTGTGGGCGGATTTTTTTGTTCTTAAAAAAATGGCAAGCGGGTCACAGCCGGAACCACCAGTCAAGCGACGGTGGAGTTTTGAAGCCATCCGTTACATTTTTTTTTTGTCGGTTTGATAAAGTTTGACTTATTCTGCTAGTGGAAAATGTTTACATCAAATTCTTCAGCTGTTTTCACAGTGTGATAATTATAAATAGTACTTGGGTGTGCGTGCGCCGTTTGCCCTGGTTAACGAAATTTATTATCCGATTAAAAGTCCCAATTCAAATTAATTGTCATAGCCAGGTGTGTGTCAAATGTCATAAATATTCCGAATATTCGTCACTAATCTTTCCAAACAAACTCCATTTTTGGCGAAACAAGAGCTCCTTTCATATACCAAATATTGCAAATAAAGGGGAGAAAATGTGGGGGAAAGCAAGAAATGCAAGCCATCATTTCACAACAAATTGAAAAGTATGTGCTTCAACTTAAAAATCATGGCAATAAACCAAGGGACTTTTATTAAGAGCTATAGGTTCTTAAGGTTTTCTTACACTTTTTTGTCGGTTGTGATAAGGTTTTGTCTTATTTGCGATAAAAGAAATTATAGTTTACTCAAATTCCTCTCACTGTTTTATGATAAGGGTTATGACAAAAGTGCTGGTGTGGCGTGGCGCGTTGCGACCTGGTTAACGAAATTTATTATCCGATTAAAAGTCTACCCATTTCACATTTAGTCTCAAAGCAACCTCCGCCAGGTGTGGTGTCAATGTCGAGAAATATCACTGGAGATTCCGTCACGAAACCTCCCAACAGACGACTCAAGCATTTTTTTTTGCGAAATACGAGCTCATTTCACATACCAATATTGAAGGCAAAAATCCATTCCAATTTGTAAGGTATAATCTTTTTTGAAAATTATGCCCAAATGCTAGATAATATCCAACAAACGAACCATTCTACACTCGCTTGCCAAAGAACATAGGTTGCTACTTTAAGAGATTTTCACTAGGACCAATTTGCGAGGATCTTGATTTTTATATGGAAGCACACTACATAAGTGTTGGTTTTATTATGTTGTCCACCTTACCTCAATCCTTCCGACGATCAACGTCTTAATTGCAAAAAACTGTAAGCCAGTTTGGGGACAGCTGATTCATTTTAATATTTGAGCAACGTAAATAATTGTATGAGGTAAAACATACTTGAAACGATTGTTAGGTTCAAGTGTGACTTTTAATTCTTGTATTTATACATTGATTTTCGAGATTGAAGCATGTTACATAAGGTTACTTAGAAATTAGCAACGGTGCACTCACTGCCTAACTTTATCTCGCGAAAGTTGGTTAGTCTCCCTGAAATGCGCTAAATATAGGCGTTGGCATCTGTATGCTAATGTATAATAGTCACACTAGGTCTTTTTTCGAGTTCTTTTTCTAAAAGAAAGGATTTCGATCTCAATAAGATTTTGCTGACTAATGTACATTGCTTTTAATTGAAGTATATGTGTATTAGCCTTGCGTTTTACATTGACTAGCTGAAGTGTAGTCATTTGTCACTTTATTTTTTAAAAAGTTATGGTGAATCCTTTTATCAAATAGACATCTTCAATTTATTGTGATGAACGTCGCTCACAAAAATGAACGTGTCTACTGTAAAATTACTAACATGTACTATTCACAAGACTATATAGATTCAACATGCTTTAGACACATACCTTGTGAAAGCATATTATGCGGAATGGGAAACTGCCTATGAGGTCTAGGGAGTTGCCGGTAGGTGTGATCTCGTATGCATGCATATCACCTGTATTTACCCTCCGGAACAAAGTAACATGAAAGACATCACGACCTCGTTTTGTTGAAGGCAGAAGTATAGAGATATGTCCGTTATGGAAAATTACAAAACATTGAGTAATTTTCTCTTATTTATCATCTAAAGGATTAAAATTTTTACTGCAATAACAGTTGGAATGTGATTTGAATTCTTTGAAACTTTAGGCAAATCTACAGGGGGTTTACACAGATAACGACAATATGGCAAGGCATGAGTTGTTTGCTGACCTTTCTAATGACAACTACACAGTAAATCGTATTTTCCAAGTGGCAAAAGTAAGTGTCAGGTTTGGATAACTCAACCGTGCATACAGTAACAGCAGTGTTTTATGGACAAGGAAACAAACTTGTTACTTGTTAGGCAAGTGAATTGAATATTTACCCACAACTAATTGCAATAGAATTTCATTCTCTGTCAATCTGCTAGAAAAGGTAGATAAGTAATGCGTTGTTAATGAAAGCAACGCGTTGTTTAAACACTGTCTGAAAGGAACGCGTTGCTTTTCCACTTTTCCAATTGGTTGGCTTAGCAACGCGTTGCTTTTTCGTTTTTCTGATTGGGTGGCTAGCAACGCGTTGCTAATGAAAGTAACACGTTGCTAATGAAAGCAACGCGTTGTTTAAGCACTGCCTGAAAGCAACGCGTTGCTTTTCCACTTTTCCAATTGGTTGGCTTAGCAACGCGTTGCTTTTTCGTTTTTCTGATTGGGTGGCTAACAACGCGTTGCTAATGAAAGTAACACGTTGATAATGAAAGAAACGCGTTGTTTAAGTACTGTCTGAAAGCAACGCGTTGTTTTTACACTTTTCTGATTGGATAGTTATGGCAACGCGTTGTTTTCTGAAAGCAGCGCGTTGGTTTCTTAGCAAGGCGTTGTGACCAATACGTTATGACTCCTTCAGCTTGCCATACACGCACTTTTCTATTGTCCGTGTCTCTGCCTCTGTGCAGTGACGTCAGTGCGAGATTTGTTGGTCGCAAGAGTAAATCGCTCGCGCTGACTTGAAGCGGCCGCACAAAGACGGCATTTCTTGACGCGGTCGTAATTGTTGTGTAATCACTGCTTAGCCAATCAATCAGAAAGTAAAAAAAAAAAAACACATTGTTAAGCCATCCAACCAGGAAAGTGAAAAAAAAGCAAACCGAAGCAACGCGTTGTTTAAGTACTGTCTGAAAGCAACGCATTGCTTTCATTAGCAACGCATTGCTTTTCACTTTTCTGGTTGGTTTATGAAAGCAACGAGTTGGGACCAATACGTTATGACAATTTTCGCTTGCCGCATGCTTGCCTTAGTGACTGAGTGCAGGAGGGGTGTGTGAGTGTGTGCTTGGCTGGAGGTTGTTTTAACAAAATCTCAATCATTATGTTCAGCCTACATTTAATACCGAAAGCAATCAAAACAAAGAGGGGAATCCCCCGATTTTTGCCATACAAAAAAGCTGAGTAGTTGACAATTTTTCTCATGACTGTAACCCGATTACATTCGAATTACGTGGGTGCTCATCGGCACATTGAAAAGGCAACATGTATGAAAAGGCAACATGCGGGGGTGTATCAGACTATTGTTGCCCGTGGACTTACAAGCTAGATACACCAGTTAAAACCAGCGATTACAATGAATAACTAACGATACCCAAAATTGCCCTAGTTAGGATTAACTCGAGTTTCATTCCCACGTACAAGAAGGGTCAGTTACAAAAACGACGTTCAGATTAGAGGTTGTGTCAAAAACAAACAATCGCATCATTTGTACTGTAGATGGATTTAACTGCCATGTCCTGCAGCCTTCTCGTTCTTCAAATGTGTATATGCAACTAATTGTTGCTACCAACGAGTGCGATTTCATTTACCGCAATAAAGAGAGAATATACATGCCCCGAGCAACATTTATACGGTACGACTATTCAAGATTCCGAAATTGCTCATGCAACCCCTTGAGTTATCCTAGGAGATATGTAAAAGTATTATGACCCTACTTTAAAAATTTTGGCCATTTTGACAATTATTATGGTCGAAAAGTGACATTTTTTAAAACTTTAACAAAGATAGCAACCATTGCTTTCTGAAACGCACGTTTCCGAAACCATAGAACCACAGACATCGAAGGAAGACGACGATAGATGATGTCGATGATAGCATTAGCATGGGACTCTGAGTAGTAGTATGATGTGATGATGATGATGCTGATGGATGATGATCTGATGATGATGTCATGATGATGATGATCCTGATGATGATGATGATGATGATGATGATCCTGATGATGATGATCCTGATTGTGTGATGATGTGATGTGATCTGATGATCCTGATGATGATGTGATGATGATCATGATGATGAGATGATGATGATCCTGATGATGATGACAGGATGATCGATTGAGATCCTGATGAGGAATCCTGATGATGATGATCCTGATGATGATGATGATCCTGATATGATGATGATGATCCTGATTGATGATGATGGATGATCTGATGATGATGCTCCTGATGATGATCCTATGACTGATGATCTCATCCTCCCCAACGGTTTGTGGGTAGGTAATATCCACGCATCTGATTATTTACTCACAATGTAACAACATTGTTACTTTGGCCAAAATGTGGCCGAAATGACCAAGATGTCTCTTGAGATTATTTTTGAGTCATAAGATGCTTTTTATTAGAGTACGTTGACAAATTTTAAAGTAGGATTAGCTTTGAAACCATTGCCAATAACAATTCGATAATTTTATTCCAAAAAATGGTAAAGAAATGGTCATAAAAGTTTAATTTGTTATCAACCAGTTAAACTATTCATACAATTACTTTGAAATATATATTGGGAACGACACTTGAAACTTGCTGTAAGGCATATTATTCGAGTGAGCGATATGTGGGCCGGGCCAAGACTTTTTTTTGTTAGCAATGTATTTGTTGTTAAAATTGTTAAAAGCCAGCCGGCCTTGACCTTCTTATTAAAATCTGCCTTGTAGCGCTCACATTTCATTAGTCCAAGAGATAAAAAATAAGTCGAAAAAACAAAAAACCACTGAACATAGGCACATGCACCCATCTAACCTGTCTAAACAAGACATAACTCGCTTCTAAAACGAACATCAAACAGGTTAAAGTTAATTTCCTTACTTTTTTAAACGGTCGTGGTCTACAACTTTGGAGTGAATTGTGATAAGGTAGCAACGGTCCTTATGTAATTTAAGCGTGTTTAGAAATTCAGGTAACACGATAATCTGCTGTTAAAATAAGTGTTCTGACAATGTTAACGCTCAAACTTGTTTTTTGTTAATTAAATTCAATTTTTTGCAATTTTTTAGAAATTACTTGTTTCACATGTTTTGGACGAAATTTCAAAACGTTTATGGTGATAACCTGAACTAGACTCTTGATCGGATATGTGATTGGTCCTTTGGCCAATTCTTGGACAAACCTGGGCTCTTGCTTTGTCACGTTGGAAGTGTCTCATCAAGTCCCGTGAAGTATCCGCAGTTTGGAATATGGAATCTGGTCAATAAGACGTTCAAACGCGTTCAGGTTTATAGTAAGAGTAACATTTGCTATCAGTCAGTTGAAGTTGTTCATACAATCAATTTTGCAAATATATTTGGAAACGATATTTGAACTGAAGCAGTCAGCGAGTGCAATATGAGCGACGCGTGGGCGTCAAAACCTGTTGACAATATTTTTGTGGGTAACATGGTTAAAAAGCCAGTGGCCTAGACTTTGATCTCATACTAGTGCTCGCATTTCTTCAGTCCGCGAGATAAAAGAATAATAACCGATTTATTCTAAATAGGCCACGCGTGCTTTATTAGCCCGTATTTGCATGATAGTTGTATGTTTATAATACTTCTGGATGTAATGAGCAATTTCGAGAGGGCAATTTCTAAACGTTAACTTGATCTTTGACAGAAATAGTCCATCTTTGCTACTTGCGTAATTTTCCCCAACGCGCCGATTCGAGGAAATATACCACATTGATAAATTGGCGGGAAAACAAGCCAGCGGGTATTAATTTTTTTTTCGCAAGTTCACCGTTTGGGAATTTCAGATTATAGGCTTTATAAGCGAAATGCTATGGGTTCTTAATATATCGACGACTTGTTGAGCTGTTACGTTGCATCATACTATATAGATTGAACGATTGCAAATAGTAAATGTATAGGATGAGAATAATTTGGGAAAATGTAAGAATTGCAAATTGAAATTTTATCAAGTGTTTTATATATGTCCCTCACTTGTCTTTTCGGAATGACTACCAACCTGATTTTGAAAAGTGGAAAGCTCCTTTACGTCATTGCAATATGGTTTGTCTATTAACGCTAGTTAAAGAAATACCTTTCTCATATTGCATCAGCTATTTAGTAGGATTGCGTGTTTGACCTGGTTGACGAAATTTATTATCCGATTAATTGTTACCAATTAAAATCAAGTTTTTTATAGCCTGGTGTGAGGTGAATGTCATAAATATATCTGTATATCATCATATCTCTGTGTTTTCAAAGACAAAATTGTCACTATTCAAGAGAAGAACATAGTCGAGTGCAAGCTGGAAATATACAGCGGATAATTTCTGTTTAACACACTATATAACAAGACACTGGCATATGACATTTGAATTTAAGTAGGGATCTTTAGATCATTAACGTAAATAAGAAAGAGAAAGACACAAAGACAGACCCCTGGGGACTCATGAGATGGCGGAGATATATTTGACGTGCACCGGTGGACTGGAACAACCGCGATACTCTATCTAAGGCCTTGGGCATGTCAAACAGAGCTAGAGCAGCAATATTCTTGCGTTTTTCAAGAGATGAATACGGTCATAGAATCGTATTATTGATTAATATTGCTTGAGTCAATTTTTCTTCCCCAAGATCAAATTAGACAATCCTTATCACATATGTTGCTAGAAAATACGGCTTTAGGAGGCTAAATAGTAAACTCGGTTATTTCTTGGTTTCAGTAATACTAGTAAGATTTGGTGGGATGTTCTTGATGTTTGGTGGCAGTGCATTACTATCGAACTTCGGAATAAATGCAATACATACTTTATTAGTATTGCACTAATTTTAGGCTTCTTGGTATTACAGAAATTGCCATAATTTCCTTCGCTCATACTCTGTATTATGTCCTTTATTCCGTTAACGGAAAAAAGAAACACATAGATGCGAAGGATCTGCCGCACTCTTTAGAAGACATGTCGTTTTACTTGGAATTCCCACAGCAAAATGTTGCACGGAAGAAGGAATCCCCGTCCCATCCCCGAAAAAAAAAATTACGTTTATTTGGAACATTTCCATTTGTAACAAAAATGGGGAATTCCGTGTCTTCTTTGGTATTTTTAACGAAAAAAACACTGCTTTCGTAACAAGAACGTCTGGAGAATTTATGGGGACAGAATTGTAGCCCTGAATGGTCCGTCAGGTCACCTGATATGACACCCTTTAACTTTTTCTTATGGGGATTTTGAAGAACAAAGTTTACACTAGTCCACCATGTAACCTTCAGGATTTGCACGCCCACTTTCAACATGTGATGATCCTGCAATGGTCAGACGGACTGTCAGAGAGGGCGGACATTTTGAATGTTTGGTGCATAATTCATTTAAAAAATAACATTATCTTAATGCCCAACTGTCACAAGTGAGTTTTGCCTTGCCATTTTCTAAGCAATGGTGTTCAATGAGGCATGGCTGGAGAAATGGTATTTTAAAGGTGTCATTCGAAAGATTACTGTTCAACTTTGCAGCAAAATAATTATTATAGTCATGCAGCACACAGTTTCGCCAAATTAACCTTTTTTTTGTGAAGAAAATCACAATCATGGATTCCGGAACCAGAATCTTAATATTACATTAGGGGTTGCCTCATCAAGGCGAAAAAAGATTTATTTGGAATTGATCTCTTAAAGTGATCATCTTTACCGGTTTTTTTACCGTTTTTAATTAATACACACAAAAATGCATTTCAAAATCTGATTCTGTCTGTAAGGTTTCAATAGATATATGGAACGTCTATTTTGATTGGTTAGTCAGATAGTATGCCATGCTATATCAGGTAATGAGCCAATCAGAGATGCTGTAAGAAAGATTTCATGATGGCGCTTAAAAAGTTAGTTTCCTGCAACTATCCTTTAATAATGATATTACTCTCACACAATGTCATATCACGCCAGTACAACACTGAAGCTGATGCCTTTGAAACATTTTAATGTGTTTTTCTAGTGCTATATACTTCGGGCTATTATAACGCGCCACAAAAGTTTTGTGCATTATGAAAAATTTACACTTTCCCGCATTTGGATATAAGGAAAACACATTAATGTATAATATTTCGCATATATATACCATACGTGAAGCTATTACAAACTACCTCACGGCCATTTTATTCATTATATAAAGATATTGAGATAACAATTGTCCTTGCGTTTGTCAGCTATTCTGTTCATGAGGGCGTCATTTATTTTGACTCTCTTAAGTTGTTTCTATTCTTTTGTAATTATCTTATTTTGCAACGTACGTAAAGCATGAATGTTGATTCAGAGATTTAAAGAGTTCAGATCAGGTGGTTTTAAGTTTAGCAAACTTTTTTCCGTCCTGTTAGTGAGGACACTTCAGATAAATTACATTACAAAAACTCCCACGGTCGGGAAACTTAAAGCGGAACTGGCACATTTTCAGAAGATATGGAATTTCTTCAATTTGCTCGCAAATGATAGTCTAGGCCATTGGAAGAATAGAGATATATTTTACACATAAAAATACCATACCCCAAAATAGATAGGGACATAAATAAGAGGTTAAAAACATCCAGGTAATTTGTAGACAAACTTTTAAATTTGCCGTAACTTTAATCAACTGTGTCTATTACATGACTAGCATAGACCCGTACTCGTTGATATTAAAACCACAAAGGTCACAGACCTGCTAAACAAGGTGCATGCCGTGAGAATCCACTCTAGCGTGTGTTTTCTTGTGTTACTCGCCATTTCCACGTCGTCTGCTGAATTATTGTCGCCGACGACATTGATTATAAAATCGTTCTGTTTACCCATAAGCGCGCTGATTTGGGCTTAATGTCAGCTGAGGGCTAATGTATATAAAAGCTTTACAACCATGCAAAAATATCAATTTTTTTGAAAAATCTAGAGGGCGCACTATTTTTTAAATGTGCCAGTGTATCTTTAACCAACACATTAGTACGTTATTGTTAATTTCTGAAGAATCACTGCCTAACATTCATCTAAAGTTAAATGATATAATTGATAGAACGATTCATATCCATCTACTTTGTTCAGCTTGTCTTGCTGTGGTATATATACCCAAACCCTTTAAAACGGTTATATTGTTTTGACCACGCTTGGCTGTTCACTTAATAAGAATTTGTGTCATGTTAAATCTGATCAGAAATTACCCGGGCAGAATCTGGTGTATCGAAGACTATGGCACTCCTAGAGGCCCAAGCAAATTGGTCACAGTGAAAATTTCTTGAAGTGGCAATCCCATTGCTCTTTGGCAAGTCGAGTGTTGAAATTGTAACTAAGGAAAGTCGCATTCACCATATTTATTTTGAAAAGGTAGAGTGAATATTTTTGTCAAATAAAGATCTCCAATTTATTACAATGCATTTTTTCCAGAAAATGTTACGTCTCTCCTGTAAAATGACTATTCACTAGACTACATATGTTCACCATGCTTTAGGCACATACCTCGCGAAAGCACATTATCCGGAATGGGAAACTGCCTACGAGGTCTAGGGAGTTGCCGGTAGGTGTGATCTTGTTTACATGCATATCACCTGTACCCACCCTCGGGGACGGAGTAACATGCGAGATATCACGTCCTCGTTTTTTTTTTTGACGGCAGAAGTATGGTTATGGAAAATTACAAACCATAATGTATAATTGAATTGCTATTGATCAAAGAAATATTTTTAAAAGGAGTTGTACTTAGATGATTTTAGTGCATCCTTGACCTCCTTTTTAAAGAAAAATATTGGTTGCACTGATAAAACAAACACATTCCTATATGAGACAGGACTTCAGTGTTTCTACTCAGACTTTTCGTGCATTCGCTAACTACATGTTTAAAGAATGTGTATTAAAAATTTAAATCTATAGAAATAATCGCAAAGAAATCCCATGAATTTGAAAATAAGAATTATAGTAATCACGTTTTTTGTTTTTAATCGTTGTTTCTATTTACATTTGCACATCATACGTACATTAGAACTTATGGAGTTTATTTTCAAAGTTATTTATTTTTTAAACATAAATCTTATATCAATAAACCCACCAACAATCCACCACCGACCACCACCACCACCACAACCACCAACCACCTTAAACCACGCAGCGAAATCCCCCTTCAACACCACAACCACCAGCAGCATCCCCTACCACCCCCCCCATCATCACATAACCCAGCACACACCCGACACCACCACACAACACCACCATCGCCAGTTTGTACTACCTAGATGACTACTACCAACTCATTCCCCACCGCTTTCCAAACCATCCCCAGCCACCACAAGTGGAGGAGTGCTAAGACCCAGATTCCCCCCAGGCTGACCCCCTACCCCCACCACCACCAAAACCAAAACCCCCAAAACCCAACCCGCCCCCACCAGATGCACCCCACCTCGACGCACCCCACCTCACCACCACCTCTGACCAGCCTTAACATAAACATGTTTGACTAATGAGTGCCACGATTACAGGAACATCACGCATACCCCTACTTTGTCTGATTATAAAGGAATGCATATTTAGATTACAAATCCACTCCAAACCTTGTACTTAATAATAAATGAAAACCAAACACATGTTTTTAGGGTTCACTGTTAATCTAGAACGAAGCACACCAAATTCGACAAATGTGTATTTTTGGTATTATTTTGGGGGATTATCATCGTTGTCATATCCCTAGTTAATCATGATAGTCTACATTGTAAAAACACATCACGGGGGGGGGGGCTAGTATGGGAGGGTGGATTTTTCTCACAGCCTTTTTGACCGCTGCTCTTTTATTTTAGAACAGATCTTTAAGCATAGTGACACCTTTCGAAACCGCTATAAATAGGGACCTGCAAGAGCTATCATCACCCTCTGCCAAATCAGAAACCAACTTGCGTAATTCTTGACATGTAGGATTACAAAGGTCTGTTAGCGCCCTCTAATATCTGCCCATTCCCCATAGAAGACGTGTAAAACAGATGTTTTAAGAAAATATATGTATTTTGCCCCCGCATTGAATTTCGTGAAATTTACCCAGGATAAAGTTAGTGAAATAATAATCCCATCAATCAGTTTTGTCAAAAGTGTATCGCTTTGATATTTTTTGTTTTAATTCGGTTTTGTCATAAACTATAAACGAGACTTTGAAACAGCTGTGTACTAGGGTTTGTTTTAGTGCAATCTTTGATCGCTTAGCCCCAAACTTCCCTACACCCCTTACGATCTAAATAGTATGTCCCTTTCCCCAAGAGCTATACTTTCCATTCTCAGTTATAACTATATACCAATAGCTAAAATCTTCCCCTCCTCTCCTCCTCGCCTCAAGGTTCCTTTCCGGGGGTGCTAGTAATCGGGAAAACGGTTCTCCGGGAAAAACGGGTGACCGCCTAGTAAGCGCAGGAATAATAGTAACGACAAGAGAGGGAACATTTGCATGATAATTCGCATAAGTTAGCTTACCTATTTTTTTTTTTTGTCAAATCGAATATTGTAATTTTGGTCAGCACCCTTATTTTTCCCCGTGTGTTTTAAATTTATGATTGTTTGTTTTACTTTTTCAAACAAACGTTTCATAATTATGTTGTTTATGTTGTAACTTACTGTGCATGGGCCACTAATTACAACGCCCTGCGTTTTTAAGTGCATCCCATCTCCTTGCATATTGAATATTACTTTATACTCTAAATCTGTCTTTTTGTTCTATTAATTTCTGTTGCAATACTTTTATATTTGTTTACAATACTTATATTACTGTATGTTTGCATGAGATGGAAACCTGAAACTGATAACCTGATAACTGTCATTCCAGTACGATTCACCTGTTATGGAAATGCTCCTTTCCCTGAAAGACTTTTTTTTTTTCGATAAAGTATCGGGATGTAAGTAGGGGCATGCCCCGCATGAGAAACCACGTGGACTTTATTTATCAACAACAAGATCACAGCCGTTCCGAATTTCACACGCTCCTTCCTTTTATTTTATAATGGTTCAAAGGATTTTGGACTCATCGTTTCTTTTAATATTGAATACTAAAACAATAAAAGATCAACTGGTCATTAAAGCACCAAGTATCAACAGTCACAATACTTTAGCGAAGGAGTGGTACCCTCTTGACCACAGATCACATCTTGTCTCCTTCTAGACCCACGCCAATACACTATTTGAGGTAAACACTTTACTTTCAGGTGTTCAGCGAAAATTTTCGCGGAGGTGTACTAGTTACGATACTTGCCATTGGAGGTCCCTGGTTCAATTCCCATTGTGTCCACAAGTTGGTATTTACTTAGATTTTATTTTTAATTTATTGATTTTAATTGGGTTTGCCACTATTGATTCAAACTTGACTTGGACAAACACTATGAAAAATAGCTCGTCCTTCGGAGAGGACGTGTAATAGTTGATTCCAGGTACATTGATACTGTACATGTAAATCAGTTTTCGTTTAATATTACGGTGTATTCTCTACCGTCCCATCATTGCATTACCCCAGACATCAGGAGTGTTTGAACACGAAACGATCTATCCAGGAAAAATGAAACATATATTGTAATTGCTCATGGAAAAGAGTTAGCTGTTAAAATATCTGTTCTTATGTTGAAAGTTGATACTGCCAACACGGCATATTTTGTTAAGTGTTCAATAAATTTGTAACAGCTTTTAATCACTAAAATATCTGTTCTTATGTTGAAAGTTGATACTGCCATGACCATATTTTGTTAAGTGTGCAATAAATTGTAACAGCTTTTAATCACAGCCGTGTTATGCAGTAACGGTGAAATGTATGGATTTAATTCTCCCATGGAACATCGAACAAGTTTACTACCGAAAACTACGAGGAGTTTATCTGTTTTTCAATTATCTCGATTTATCTCTGCTTGTCTGAAATTATGGAAGTGCGTGCACTGGCGTTCCAAACCTAGATAATCAACGGGGAATGCATCCGACTAGCAAAATGGATGATATTTTTTGTAGATTGGTGACCGAATGTTATAAAGTCTGCCTTGATAAACTTAATCAATAATATTGCTAATGTCTTGTTGAATTTACTTTCGAAATTAGCAATTGGTAATATTCAATATTTGCAGAACAGGATTAACAAGTTGCATAGGAACATTTAGCTCATGAGCGTTTCCATGCCTTGTTGTCTGAGATTATAAAACAATACTGTCAAAAAAACAACTTGTGTACCACTACTACCCAAAAATCATTTCAGAATGGTTTTAAAACATGTTTGCAATGCACAAAGTGCTACAAACAGTTGGCACTCTTTTGTATTTGGTTTTCGAGATAAATGACAAACAAAGGTCAATGTCATTGACCTCTATTGATTGCTGAATTTAGAAATGTATTAGACAGTGCAAAGATGAACAATTTGAGCCCATTTTTTAAAGAAAACGGAGCAATTAAAGATTTATCCTTTGGAGATGACATTTGACGATTTTTGCCTATATGTCCGTAACCATACGTTGCAGGTAGTATTAACCTATACCCTTGTTTAATCTTCGTAACAAGACGAATACTTTGGTTAACTTTTTACAGCAATCTAAGCCTTTTTTCATTTTGACCCCTGTTTGAATAGATTTAACCCCCCTCCTTTTTTGGAATTCCGTCCGCCCACACTTCACGAGGGCACCCCGCTAAATTTGTTGATTAATTAACCTTAATAGAAGACAATCTATCTACTGACAAATGAAGCTCTGCTTCTCTACAGTCACGAATTTCTCCGATGACCCAACACTTTGGACCCTACTCTCTGCCCTTAATTTCACACCCCATCCTGTCAAATCCAAGCATTGGCGCGCCACAGCTTTTTCTAACGGGGTGGGTGGGAACCAAGTGAATTTTATGAAAGCAACACTCATGAATTAAGCGCAAATTTGAAAAAAAGGCAAACCCGTAACCCCTCCTCCGGGCGCCGCGGAAGCCTGGATGGAACGCATAACCCCCAAATAACCCCCGCACCGCGTGCAAGTGGCTGTAATCCTGCTACAACTAACACGGCGGGGTCCGTCTGCTCATTCAGTCCACGGGTAAGGGTATTTAGCCGGGCTGACTTTGTTTTCAGTTGGTAGACTTATGGACCCACTTTTTCACCTTCATGCGGGGACAATTGAATATTAATTATTTAAAGACCAATCTACAGATGTTGAATCTTAAAAAGTAATTTTATTATGGGAATAACATCCATTTTTGGAAAAAATAAGATTTGATGACGTCCGGCATTGATTGTTTATTATTTTTGCTTCGGGGCGGACCCATCCGGTAAAATGACGTACTTATCCCTACATTGGAAAAAAACAACCCGATTCATCGTTCTCGTACGTCGGTTTTGAGATCTGGTAGGAAAAATGTAAATTTTTGTACTGTTTAGACATTATATACGGTGTCTTTTGGAAAAAAAATGCACTTTGGTTTGGCAGAGGTATATTTACATACCTTGATTTAACATAGTCGGATTTATACATATCGGTCGCCCCCGAATAGCACACTGATATCTGATACCTGACAACTGACCTGTACCTGACACGTGACACCAAAACCTATTCATCTCGTTCCGTTTATAAACTAAATACGGCAAATCATCAAGCATTCTGTATCTCTGTTTTCACAGCGTAATCGATAAAGATGTGAGACTATACATGTGGTTCTGTCAGGGAGGGTAGGACACGATCTGCTCTCTCGTTTGGGCAGTGGGGAGTGCCAAACGGTAATTTGTGAAACTGCTAGATGCATTTACTATGGCAGTCTTCCTGTCCCCGTGACATTAAAAAATCATCTCTTAAAACCGTTGTTCAAAGATCTTAGTAATATCATGATGATAAATTAAGAACAAAATATGAAGTTCATACATCCAATCAATCATGCTCTGTAAATTACCTGTGCAAACGAAAAACCTCCAGAAAAGCTTTCCAGCAAAAGTAATCTCTATCAAACATACTACCCTTGAACAACGCGCCATGGCTACAGAGCTATGCGCTCTGTAGCCATTCGCACCAATCACTCTAATATCAAAACATCCCTATTATAATTATATAACACCCCAAGAACCATTGCACCCTGGATAAGTAGGGTTATGAGACAACAACTTCTCCATTCTTCTAAAGCAAATGTTGTCGTGCTTTCCAGTTCACATGGCAGTGGAGGACAATATCGCGGGTCTGGCGGCACACCGGGTATGTCGCCCAAATATATGACAACGATACAACGACATTTGTTTTAGATCGGAAGCACGACCTGGGTCAAACTCACTTTCATGTCCTACTACATCTAAGCTTTGACACCTTTGTTAGTTAGTATGGACCCAAATAAGTGAATAGGTTTGTACGTCCCGCAAGGCATAGATTATCATGTTATGTGACAAAATAGGTCATGGGGCACACATCCAATTGGCATATTCAACCTTCTTTGACCTTTATCTCGTAATAAAATTTAACAAAACCAAAACTGTACTTTTTTGGAAGTCCTCATTCCACAGGCAATAATTACAAGTATTTAAAATTACTCATAGTAATTCATTGTTGAACCTGTACAAATTGACCTTTTACCCGTTTTTGTCATTTTTAACCATATAACTCCAAAACGAATAAGACGTAAGTGGTACAACTATACATTTTTGGAATCCTTATGACTAGACGGACAATAATGAAAGCGTTCAACAGTTTGGCTTACTTTTAAAACAAGTTTGAACCCTGTCTAAAGGTGACACCACAATTTGGACCACTAATTACCTAGCATTGATGTAGATGTTCCATACTAACTATCACAAGTTGTCAAAGCTTAGATGTAATGGGATAATGAGCGCTATGATATTCTGCTGCTTGTTCATTTTGCGTTACGGAAAACCCACCCCTCTTCAGATTTTTGAAGCGATGTTTTGCAAAATTTGCTTAACCTGTGGCGTGACGATAAATTTCAACTTCGCTCCACTTCAAAATCCGGTTCACAGGATCTACGGTTATTGTAAAGTTATATACTGTAAGGTAGACTATTTCAAATCTACTTCAAAATGGGACAGCAAAAAGAAATGTTTGCAATCCACAACAAAACTACAATGTCACTTATGTTTTCGTTTTGTAACCTTAAGAATGAAAATCCAATCTATCACAGACGATGAAGTATCTACTACAGGGAGCCCAGTCTAGTCTAGACAGTTTATTTGCATGTTTTTCAGATTTCTTTAGGTTATTTACGATTTCGTATTTTGTTTTACACTTTTGACAAATTTTATCACTACCCAATTTGTTGACACAGCCTTTTCGTTTTGTCGCCAGATCCGGCAATGTTGTCGAAGCCGGCATTGTAAGTGGCCCTTTCCGACCACATAAGACCAACCATCGCTCATAATTTAGAACCTTTCTATTAGATGCATGGCGACTTTTATATTTTTTTTTTCATGAGTGCATATCCCATATTTTTTATTATGAAATGGATCTAAATTGTCGCAAATTTTCACAGAGGCCAAAGATGTTTCAGTTTTTTCAACTTGTGGTTGGATTTATTACAAAATCAAATTTGTCACTTTCTAGTTTTTATTGAAATTTTAGTGAAACTCGTTTATCACAACATTGTTTTATTTTGACGAAACATTAAAAAAAATCACTTTCGATAGCCAACCACCCGCAAAATCCTCATTTTTGAAATTGACTAACCATGTTTTACATTTACAGCTCTTGCAATGCATTTGGGAAACACCGGCAAGTCGGCCCGAATCCGATTAGATATTTAGCCTCGTCCCCACTTTCAATCAGATTTTCAAAATTAAAACCTTTTAGTTGGTAAGTGGTTCCATGTAAGATCACGGATTCTAGTCTTTCATACTCGGTTATCCTTGAATGCTTCGTAAAGGTATTGTGCACTCCCGTTTGTGTAATGGGGCTCATGTTGAACCCCCCCCCCAAAAAAAAAAACTTTTGTCCGTTAAAATGTTTTCTCTACAAATTTGAACATGTGACCTCAATCTATGTAAAGTCTACAGAAGATCATCAGTATTTCTGTTTAAGATTTAATCTCTCTAAAATCCAAAGCAATTAATCAGAGATTAGCCAAATAACTGGGGAATCAAAAGCGCTTTCTGGTTACGACATATTTCCTCAATACATTTTTTTATTTTACTTTCTAAACATTTTATGGAAAAATGAGTACAACGAAGTATACATAGTACTTTTTAGAATGAAGGACAATTGTGACGGAGTGATATAATTTCAAAGAGGTTAAATTGGGCATTTGCAACCCCTGATAAAACAAACTATTTATTAGGTAACAAGAACTTCTTTTCTTCTCATTCCATAACTCTCGTACCCTCTAAAGCTAGTATCTGTGTTCATTTAGTTATATGTGAGTGGAGTCCGGGATTGTCCATTAATATAGGATCTTCTAAGCGCTACTCAAGGGTGCTAACATTTTCGGTGTCCTTTTCAGAACTTAAATAACAAGCTCTGAACGTGTTCTTTTATGAAATACCATTTGGTATAATTCCAGGAATCGGAGTAAGTCAAACATATAATATGATGCATAACGTATCACGGGTGTAAACCAATTTGTTAGTACATGGAGTGAGATTGATATTTCCATATATGGCAACCCGGTAATGCTGACTTCGGATGTCAATTTACTGAAAAAATACATTTTTAACAAGAGGAAAAGGTAAGAATTTGGCTCGTGTTTTCTAAGGGACACATATTACGCGCATCTAATCCCATTTACGTATCCTGTTTATAAAAGCATTAGACCCTAGAATTTTGAACGCGTTTGGTTCTCATCTGATTTAGCAGAGGTTCCTTAGAGATATGGCGCCAAAAGAAAGAAGAGAATCTTCAGCTGTTAGGGCATCTGTTTTAGACCTATAAGGGGGAAGTATTCCGCCCATGATGATTCAAATATGATTAAATAATTTTACATGTAGGACCCATTTAGTAAAGAAAAAGGGATTTACTCTCAATGCAAATACACCCAGCCAGCAAAGTGTTACAGAATAGAGCTGGACATTTAAGCATTAGCAATCTGGTAGGGATCAACTTTTAGCGTTAGTAGAGCTTGATATCAATTTATGAACGTACCCTGGCATCGGAAAGACAAAATCCATTTGAGAGTTGCTTTGGTCGATCTTAACATTGAGACCGCGGTGTTTCGTTAGTGTTAACATTTATCTTCGTCCATTCTACGGGTGAATGAAAGTCAAAATATATGAGGACAAGAACATGATTTTTCTCATGAAGGAAATGGGGCGACTTGATTTCATGAACCAGGATTTCAAGAGGAAAAATGCGAAGTCGTGTTAATTGTGAAATCCCTATTACAAACCAATTCTAATATGTATAGTTTTGTAATTTATTTTACAAAGAAAATTTTGGTTTGTTAAGGTTTTAGCACGCATGGGGTAACAATCTTTAAACCTTGCAGGGTTGTTTGAAAAGATTCTCTGCTCTACATCTAGTTTATTACTTAATATTCTGAAATGAAAACACAATTACTGCTAAAAGGGGGGCATAGAAAAGGAAAATCAATTGAAGATATTTGCCTTGCAGGGAAACGAGGGAGACTTTAAATTTATTTGAAAGCAAAAAGTAATAATGGGGAAAACTTCACACATACACACAATATATCATGGATCAGGTTTCCAAAATTTGTCAATTTCAAAATTGAAGTAATTGAAATGGGGAAGAGGTAAACACGATATGGTAAATTTTACATTTTCAAAATACATTTGGACGAAATTTTAAATTATATAATTTCGATTATTCAAAAAATACTCTTTTTGTTTTTTGCCTATGACCTGAGAATATACCTATATCAAAAGAAAGCAAACATTGATCTGATAAAAGGCATGGTTATTGGACATAAATATTTTTTTTAAATTTCACCTGAAACTCAAACGGTGGCGAACTATTGACAACATATAACGGTGGTGGATAATAGTAATTTGTAAAGCTATTTTAAAAATGGAAACAATTACGTTGAAACGCAGAAATCTAAAATAAGACTTTGGTTGGGTGGGCCGTGGCGATTAAATTTCTAATATTTAGTTTTAGTTTATGGAACATTCAAAATATCATTCATCTTCTATGAATTCACATCTTCATAAATTAGGCCACTGCGTCTCTGATACCATTAAAGGAAATATGTCATGATTCTGATATTTTGGAAAATTGGTATGGATGGAAAGGCTTAAGTAAGAGATTACATTTATAAATCAATTAAGTTGAAAATGTCCCCCCATTTTGTGAGTATTTTGCCCTTTTAATTTTCGCCCAATAACTACTCGAAAACGATTCTTCCGACAAATCCAAACGCAGGCAAATGGTGACGTCAAAGTGATGACCATCATTTTGCAGTGTTGCCACTTTCCTCTTCGAGTGAGACTGCCAGGGGGGGTAGACATGCCATCCTAACAGCAACCCTGATTCAAAAGTCGCATCAACATCCGTCGCGACTCGAGTGCTAGTCCTTTCAAACTTAACGTAGGAGGCCTATACGCCGTCTTGGAAGGTTTTAAACTCAGACTTGCCTAAAGTCTAGGCATGGTACGAATATTAATCTAAATGACCGTTATTTGGACATACATTTTTGCAGCGGGGTAATCCACGAACCACTAACGGATTTTTAGTCACAATTTATCCTTTTATTTATCATGATATTACTAAGATGTATTGAACTAGGTTTTAAGAGGAGATTTTGTATGAAACTGAGACATCAAGGCTCCATAGTAAATGCCTTAAGCAGTTTCCCCCAAATTTACCTGTTTGAAATCCCCAAAGCCCAAATCGAGCAGTTCGTTCCCTACCACCCCCCCCCCCCCCGCGTGACTGCGATCGGTGTGTTTTTATATCATAATAAGTAAAAAAAATAAAAGTTTTTACACACAGGCATACACACAGACAGACTTATATTTTCCAATTTTATTATTATTTACTTTTCATTAATCCATCAATATTCAGTGTCAGCAATAACAATTCGAGTCCACACGATGTTTTTTTTCATCACTTTTGACATCACGAGGAAGCAAAATTGGGCGGCGCTTTTGATAATATCATGGCGAAAATCCGCCCGTTTTCTAAGTATGTCAAAAAAGCCACAATTAAAAGCCTCTATTTTGTTAATTTTACAAGATCAAATTGTATTTATTTTTTTCGGGAAATTCGTATTTTGTACCTATATTTTATGATGTAAGTCAACTGAGCTTGACAAAAATCTTGACGTATTTTCCTTTAAAACAAAATACAAAACACATATTAGATGCAATGAGATCAAAATTCCCTTAGCAAGAACCTCTCGTAAGTCCAACGATTCCGGTATGCCATCTTCCCAAAATCTGATTCGCATTAAAAAGAGTAAGGCAGCTCAAGCATTCTAGGAAGAAAGACGCACCTTGCCGAGATCATCGGTTAATACTACGTTCGTCACAGACTGCTACACTTTTCTAAAATTCCGTTTTCTTCTTAAAGGTAGTCCGGAACGTCGTAATGGCTTTCCTTAATTTAACACTCTTCCAAGCCAAAGAATGTTTTGTACTCCTTTCAAATCCATTTCCTACTGGATTGGAAATATTCTGATAGAAATAATGTTCGAGATTTCAAAGAAAATGGATTGAATGTGGATTTTCTATCTACTCACGGCAAGTCCGGCGAGCAAGATACTAATGCACTATCTTGTATGATGCTGAGTGGCTTGACCATCTTAAGGCCGGAACATATACCACGAGTTCCTCTTGAACCTAGCTTTGGCATCTTCTCGACAAATGTTTTTTTGAAATCGATTCATATCTGATAACTATTCAAAATGAAAGATTCATGGGGGGGTGTAATTATTTTATACTTGCACATGAGGTTAGAACGTGTCATTTAAAAACTCATAACTTAATCGAACTACTTGGACCCCATCAGAGAGTGCTACAGACGTTCTATCCACCCACGTGTGACCATCTTGCGTGCCACCAGGAAACCCTCAGCGAAGATGATTGAAGCCTCTATGAACAATTGTGACACTTTGAGTTCGCGGTGAGTTCACAACTATTTGACCCCATGCTAATTGTCTCTTTTTATTTAAAGAAAAAAAATCAGCGGGGTGAGATACTTTTTACAACTGATATAAGAAGGACAATAAGCAGATAGCTTCTACCCCTGTCATAATCAGAAAAAAAATCCATTTTTATATTAATGAATTCTTTTGCCATATAGGCCTACATTAAGGATCATTATTTTGTATGTTATAAGCGTCTCTAAATGTCCATTCTCTACAGAGAGATCTGTTTAAACTAGATTTTTTAAGAATTATATCATCTCGCAATGAAGGCTTGGCCTCCCTGTTTGATTTGAATTTTGTTACCTAAGACCTAAGCCTTGATTCAATTTGATAATTGAGTGGAAAATTTACAGTTTTTTTGTTTTTGTTACAAAACAACCCACGATGAGATTTAATATTTTTGACCTTGGATTAACTCTAATAAGCTGACCTTTAGTGTGTTCACCTTACACTTGCGCAATTGTCTAGCTAAATACCAATCGCCTTTTGAGCAGTAATCAAGAAGTAGCAATATTTCCAAACGAAAGAACGTACAGAACGAGAAACGTACGCAGAGGTTGCCAATTACAACATTCTCACTTAACAATATTCTTGGTGTAATAAGTGACTAAAATCTTGAAGGTCATCATGTTAGTTTTGCTCCTTACCCCAACCCAATTGTAACAAATATCTGGCGTGTGGATTCGTGATGGCAAGTGAGACGTGTTAAAGGTAGTTAAATTATACTCTGCTATTTGAACAGATTACAATATTTTACCAGAAAAGCGGGAGTTGTCAAACATCAGCAAAACTGTGACTTGATTGCGAAATATCTCACTGAATGTATTCGTGCCAATCGTGGTTATATGAGGAGTCAAGTTTATAAGAAGAAAAAAAATGAGGTACAATAGCTAGGGAGAGAGTTCTCATTGTAAAGCCAGATTTTGCTTGCATGTAAATGTTTCTGAATACGATCAAATCAAATTAAATTTTCTGTTTTCCAAAAATTAATTAAATGCCGCCTAAAAATACATACAACCATCTAAAAAACTAAATAACTAAACAACTAAACTATCTATCTAAATAAATTAATACAAAAACAACTGAATAAAAAAACAATTAGCCACTCACACAGATGATAAAATCTCACAATATTTAGTGATTTTCTTTAATGTTATGGCTGTTATCAAAATTGTGAAAGTCTTTGGACCATTTCCTTTAAAAAATATCACTTTGACATACCCTACACAAATATTAGTTATAATCTTTTATATTTGGTCACCCATTTTAAAAAAGAAACTTTCGAAAAGAGAACAGTTTTACGTATAATAATAAATAATGAACATATTGGTCTAACTCGATCAATCCTTAAGCGTTCACAAGTTAATGACCTTAAACAACACTCTAGTTGGTAAGGAACTTTACTTCAGACGATACTTGAATTTTTAAGTGCATTTTCAACGTGATTGTCATGTGTGTTGAAATAAAAGATGCAGCTGGTATATTGAGATATCTGCCTTGAATATAGATCGCACTTCACTTAAATCTCCAAAAGGAAACAAAGACAACGTTTCGTTGGTGTTGATCTCATAGCTCAATGGAGTATCAGAAATTACAATACTTCTTATTAACATATTAAACTGCATGAGTAGGAATGCAATCAGTGAAACACACGTCTGCAATTGAAATAGATTACGCAAAATGAGTCTTTGTTCGAAATACATCTTTGATATCTGAATACACAAACTCTTAAGACGTAGATCCATTTTAATGCTTTTTTTGACCAAAATGAAACGAGGAAAAGGCCACATGAAGTAGGTCAGTAAATGAAAGGTTAATTTTGTCCTACTCATTTTGCTTGCTCGCATCACATTTGCTTGCTTTTTTTTTTCTATTTTCTCTAATATTATTCGAACCAAAAAAAATGTTACCGTGATGGAAGCTTTTATAAAATGTTTTTTTTATGAAAAGCATTTAGACTGTAGCACTGAACATACACTACAACTACGTTTCACTTATTTCAAGACAATTTCGATATTTTTGGATTTTGAGTGAAAAGCTATCCAATACAGCCAAACATCACTGCCGCCATTCATTGTGCATCTTGCATGCTTTTTAGAAGATGCTGAAAAAGCGTCTAGTCAGCAAATAGTTTTTTATTTGAGAATATTGAACTGACAGGTCGAAGGTGGAATAGCGTAATAAAAATTATAAGAATCTACAAGTTACACATATCTGTCATAAACATACAAGGTTACGAGTGATACAGACACAGTAGAATGTCATAATTTTTATGAGTTTCTTCAGGGGCGTCATCAAACTCAACCACTGGTTTATCGCAAGTTCGGCCGGGGTTTCTGTGGAACAGTGTGATCAGTATAATTTATTTTCCAAATTAGCAATTGGTATTTTCCAATTTGTACAGAACCGGATTGGAAGGTCTATAGGAACATTTATCTCCTGAGCATTTCTATGTGATGCACCTCATTGTCTGGGGTTTTATAAGAATAAGACTGTTAAGGAACCACTTGTGCGGCACTCTCGACACCAAACCATGTCAAAATGGTTTTGAATCATTAAAACATTAACAGACGTAAAGGTTAAAAAATTGGTTCGTGTTTTCCGAGGGCAATATAACGAAATCTAATCCCATTTAAGTATCCTAGAATTTTGAACGCGTCTGATTCTCATCTGATTTAGCAGAGGTTCCTTAGAGATATGGCGCCAAAGAAAAGGATTCTTCAGCGGTTAGGATGTTTAGACCTATAAGGAACGTATTCGCATGCTGAGTTCAAATATGATTAAATAATTTTACATTTAGAGACCATTTTAGTAAAGAAAAATTAATTTACTCTCAATGCAAAATAACCCAGCCAGCAAAGGTTACAGAATAGAGTCTGGACATTAAGCCATAGCAATCTGGTAAGGATCAACCTTGAGAGGTTAGTAGAGCTGATGATAAGAATAAAGGACCTAAGCTAGGGCATTCGACAGGATGCGACTGAGGGTGGTCTATCCGTCATATACTTTGAAAACACTAGTATCAAATATGACATTAACCTTAATAATTAACTTAATTTATCTAATTTGAGGTAGTTTTAAATAAATTAAAAACCATTCTATAATCCAACATGTCCAAGTTAATCTCTATAATATGCCAAAAAGACCTTGACGCAATTCATTGTTGATAGTTTGTTTGAAAAGATCTGGTAGTGCGAGAAAGATCAGACCCTCTAAGACGATTAGAATGGCTAATCTTTCTCGCACCTCCCTTGGAAGTTTCAAAACAAACCCAATAGTGATGAAACGCGTCAAGAAATTGTAAGAAAGATAGACTTTTCGCACTGCTCTTACTTTTCCAAACAAACCCATCAATGACGATGTGCATATTAAATGCATATGAATTTTCTTCTCCAATTCCAATGCACACTGTATGAAGGTTAAGACCAAACGCAGACATGGATGTACACAACATGACTGGTTCTGCATTGAAAACGATTTTATTGTGGAATTTTGGTTTCCTTGAGTACACTTAATTCTCATGGGGCATACTATTATATAGGAACATGATATAGTCCATTCTCTACCTCCGTGCAGTGCTGTCTAACATTGACGCAGCTTGTACGCACGGGTCAATATATGCCATCTTTGTGCGCGAGTGTAAAAGCGCCATCGCTTTAAGCCAGCGCGTGCGGTTTACTGGGGCGCCCATCAAATCTCGCGTGACGTCACGGCAAAGAGAAGTTCAGTATAGCAGCTAAATTTTCTGAAAGGATTTCTAATTTGACCAAATTATAACATAGGAATTTTATATTACAATACTATTTAATGTCAAACGTACCGTCCTTCGAGAGTACAAAAAAAAGCTAGTTCTCGTTAATTAAGATTAACGCGTTTCGGAAAGCAAACAGTACAAAATCACCTAGAGTGTAATGGTCTGCGCATGTGAATTCAACTAATACTTTAACGAGAAATGAAACCATATTTTTCAAAACAAAATAATTAAGTGAGAATGACACCATGAGTGTAGATACTAAGTGCGTAGAGGGTATATATACAATGCAGGCAGGTTGTAATTGATATGAGCAGGAAGTAAGTCGATATCACAGATTGGCCGGTATTTCTAGTAGCTAATAGGAGTTGTGACTTTGTGGTGACCTGCGTGAAATTATCTGATGACCGTGCATATCTGACAGAGCCAGTGCATTCGTGAAAACAATAATGCACGATGCGGAATTGAAAACAATCAGATACTCTCAAAGAGAAAGTCTATACAATTAGGAACGTATCCTGGCATCGGAAAGAACAAAATCCATTTGCGTTTCGATTTGGTCACGATCTAACATTGAGACCGCGCGGTCGTTAGGGTTACAGTTTTTTTTCGTCCATCTACGGGTTAATAAAGTTCAAAATATATTGAGACAGAAAAGTTGATTTTTCTCATTGTAAGGAATGAAGGAGACTTGTTTCTGAACACATCTATAAGAAAATAGGAGAAATCATGTTAATTATGAAATTCCTATTACAAAACATGGTAAAGTTGGTCTTTACATTTAAAAGGAAATATTTTGGTGTGTAAGGTTTACGCATCGCTTGGGATAACAATCGCTTTAAACCTTGCAGGGGTGTTTGAAAAGATTCTATGCTAACATCTAGTGTTTATCTATTATATAATGAAAATGAAAATACAATTACTGCTAAAAGCAAGAATACAAGATAGAAAAGAGAAATGAAGCTATGTGATTAGAAGGAAACCGAGGGAGACTTTATTATTTTAAAAAAAGTAATAACATACACAATTTCATGGTCGTGTTTCCAAATTGTAATTTTACAAATTGAATGTAATTGAAATGAGATAAGCTCGTTCATGGTAAATTTTTACATTTCAAAATTTGACGAAATTTTTAAATTGTAATTTCGAGTTAAAAATTACTTCTCTTTTTGTTTTATGCTATCTACCTGAGAATAGACATAAGATCAAAAAGAAAAACAACAAATCTGATCTGATAAAAGGGATGGAATTGGGACATACTTTTTTTATAACAGTGATAAAAGTAATTGTAAATGCTAGTTTACAATGGAACCGATTCCGTTGAGAGCGCAGAAATCCAAATTAAAGACTTTGTTTGGGTGCGCCGTGGGCGAATAAATTTTCTAATATTTAGGTTAGTTTTCTGTAACATTCAAATATCATTCATTTCGACTGAATTCACATTCTTTCCTAAATAGGCCACAATAAATACCATTAAAACAAAATACAAACACACATTAGATGGCAATGAGATGATAAAAGTCCATTAGGGCAGAAAACTCTCGTAAGTCGCAAACGATTCGGTTGGGCATCCCTTCAAAATATGATTCGAATTAAAGGTAAGGCAGATCAAGCATTCTAGGAGAAAAAGACGAACTGCGAGATCATCGGTTGACTTCGTTGGCACTGATATAATTTTTCTAAAATTGTTTTCTCTTAAAGGGTAGTCAGGAACGTCTTAATGGACATTCTCATTCAAACAATTCAGGTTGATTCAGTGTAATGTTCTGGTACAGTGTGTCCCTACCTTAAAGGATTGATCCGACATAGTGTGCTTTCTTGGTATACTTAGTTCACGTTCTCCAACAAAATAGGTACAGGCTAATAGAATCCAAGAGCTGTCAATAGGCTGTTGGACTTTATCCGCCCTTTTGTTTTGGTTAATAACCAAACACTTAAGATAGTCCAAATTATTCCTATACTTCATTGTATTCATGAGCTGAACAACAACTTGAATCACGTTTTACCAAAAATTTGGAGCAAAGCAAAACTTTTTTGGGAACTTGTACAACCCCCCCCAAAATGAATCTTTTCACCATTTAAAGTTTTACCCATAATTCCAAGACTATAAGGCCATAGGTCTGTTTCTTTAAATTATATAACACATAAAATATTTCTGTATGTGATTGGTGGATACTATACATGTGACATAAAACTATCCGGAGGGAAAAAGTTCCATAAAAAAGCTACTATTCCCCCCATCAAGGGAAATAGTTGCTTTTATGGGAACCTTTTTCCCTGCATTGGTTCTTGACTAGGCTGGAGTTGCAGTAGCGGCAGTGATCTCACGAGAATTGGCAGTTTTTTTCAAATGATACGCAATTATTTTAATTGTTATATAAAACCAAATATTTGTAAAATGGTGCAAAATGCATCCCCTCAGTGACGGAGACGTGGGCCTACTAGTTTCCCCCCACCTTCGGTCTGGGAAAAGAGCAGGCTACGGTCTCCAGTCACCTCGGGTAAGGGTAGTTAATTTTGCACCATTTCAATCATGAGCAGTCAATTGATACTTAACAACCTTTTTGGAATTACGGTAACCAGACAAAATCATGGTGTGTCTTCCAAAACAATCGGAACTTTTAAAATATTTTAACCCCTGTTTAACCTTGAAGCCAAAGCTGGGGCAATGAATGAAAGGGGTTGTGGCAGGTGCTTCCATCATTTTTTTGATTATCAATGCATTGATACCAAAAGGTAAAGTGTACCAAAATCAGTTTTCTCCCAGTTTGCACACTACATGAGATCTGTACAATACGTCCCAAGTACTCCCGACACAAACTACAATTTCGTTTTGGGGGTTTTGGAAGCTTGGGCCTCCTGTTTGATTTGATTTGAATTTGTAGTACCTAAGACCTAAGCCTTGATTCAATTGGCGATACATTGCTTGGCCACTTGTCAGTTTGTTTTGTTATAAAAAACAACAAAGAGTGCATATGTAATTTTTGACCCTGGATTAACTACTATAAGATGACCTTTAGTGTGTTCACCTTATACTGCGCAGATGTGCTACCAATCCCTTTGAGCGTAATCATGTAAATAGCATATTTCCAAAACGACCGACGACAGAACGAGAACCCGTACGCCGAGGTTGCCAATTAAAAGAATGCTCACTTAACAATATTTTCTTGTTGTAATAAGACTAAAACATCTTGAGGTCATCTGTTAGTTTTGCAACTTTCCTCACCAATGGTAACATAAAACTAGCGTGTTGAACGATGCGTGCTTAAGAACTAGGGGGGTACAAGATCAAGCCCCATTGAATGCAATGGCTGTTGACCTTTGTGCCCCATAATCGGAAACTAAGCAGTTAAGACAGTCAAAACTATTTATTCCTTATTTTAATTATGAACTCCACCAATATATTTCACCATTTTTTATCCAAATCGAGCGCAAACTTTAAAAAAATTTGACCCATGTTACAACTGACATGACCTGATTATGATTTTTGATGTTTTTAGCCTATAACTCTAACACTTTATGTGAATGATTACAAACGAGACCTTTCTGAATCTATGGTAGACACAATAAAATGGTGTGCTTTTCAACATGATTGGGCCAATTTACAAATTTGACCCCTGTACAAACTTTTTTGGCCCTCTCCTTTAGGCACTACTTGCGGAACTTAAGAATCACCTTTTGGGTTACGGTCCGTCGTCAACATATTAATCACTCAAACCTTTGGTATTGAGATGTGTTACAAAATGTGTGCTAGGCTCCAGGGCTAATTAATTTGTACAAAACCCACCAAATGATACTCTGCTATCTGAACGGTCGTACAATATTTACCGAAGGGGGGTTGTCAAACAGCAGAAATCTGTGTCTTGATGAAAAAATCTCACTGAATGCATTCGGTGAATCATTAGAGTCATTAATCCTGAGTCAAGTATTATTAGCAGGAAAAACTGAGGGGTACAAATATCTAGAGATTTGTGAGTGTAAATCCAGATTCTGCTTGCGTGTAAAATCTGCTTCTAGAATAGAAATCTAGTGTAAACGCATTATGGACCCTTAGAATTTGGACGGTCTGATTCTATTGATTTAGCAAAGGTTCCGGAGGAGATATGGCGCCGAAGGAAACACGGAATGTCTTCAGCGGCTTAGGCCTGTTAGACCTATAAAGAAGTATTCGCCATGCTGATTTCAAAATGATAAATAATTTTACATTGAGAGACCTTTTGAGTAAAGAAAAATGATTTACTTCAATGACAAAATAACCAGCAGCAAATGTTACAGAATAGAAAGTCGACTTTAAGCCATTAGCAATCTGGTATGGATCAACTTTGAGAGGTTAGTAGAGATTGATATTCAAATTATGAACGTACCTGGCCTCGGAAAGACAAAATCCATTTGAGTTTCGCTTGGGTCACGATCATTGGGACACGCGGGATTGATTAGTGTTAACAGTTTTATTTGTAATCTACGGGTTATAATCAAAATATTATTGCGAAACGGAAAATGATTTTTCTAGGACGGAACTGGTAGAATTGTGTCTTCTTCTATGACCAATTATAATTAATGAATTAAAAATAGAAGAAATCTAATATGAAATCACTATTACATTACCAATGTGTAAATGTATAGTTTGTACTTTTGGTGTGTTAATTGTAGTCGCTTGGATAACACCTCTTTAACACATTGCAGGGATTTTTGAAAAGATTCTCTGCTCTGTCAAACGTTTTTGTAGTGAGAGGAAACGAACTCCTAAATAAGGCCCAGATGATATTATCTCTCATCTAAGGTAGTCCGGAACGTGTTAAAGACTTTCCTAAAATTACCTGAGCCAAAGAATGTTTGTACGCTTTCAAATACATCTTCTCTACTGGGTTGAAAAATACTTTATAAATAGACAATAATGTTTGAGATTTCAAAGAAAAAATGATTGAATGTAGGATTATCTACTCACGGCAAGTCCGGCGAGCAAGATGCTATTGCAACTAAGGGGTTCCCAAAAACTATGTTCCCCCTAAGTTTTGAGGACATTTCGTTGCATAAATCCTTAGAACTGGATGTTTAGAAATTTTCAAAATGTTTTGAAGAGAGGAAACATTTGGCTCTGTGCACAAACGTCGTTGCTTTTGCTTTTTCAAAACCTTTTGGCATCAACACAACACTCTTGTTTTCTCCAAAAATGATGTCGTCAGAAAAATTGGCACTTTACCTTATTCAAAGGTTAAAGTTAAGAAAATAGCAATTTCAACGATCTTCATCATTTTCTTCTTCTTTCTAATTCATTGCGGTCTGTATAATAACACTTAAACTGACGCCTAGGCAAACAAATGAACAAACAATACACTATGCAGACAACAAACATAAGATGTGAAATGGGAAGCAGGTCGACACATAAAGGAAACCACAGCTACCCTGGCTCAACGTGCTATTATCGGCGAACAGGAACCACATTCTCACCGAACCTCACAATTGTAACAACAAGCATGTGTAAAACACTACCAAGGATGTCATCATTCAGCTGTAAGAAACATTGACTATTGAGTCTCGCCCTGAATGACCAAACAATTAAGTTATTTTGATTTTAAACAGGCATTTCAAAACATTACTAGTTACCTCTTTTTTCATAAAAAGAGCAATATGCAAAGAAAATGACTATTTGATACTGATGAATGTAAAAGCTTACATCCATACATCATTCTTTATTCTGCATTGTGTTCTTGTTTGTTTATTTGTTTGCCCATGCGTCAATGTCTTAAGCTTATTTACCTCAGATCGCAATGAATATGAAAATGAAATCTTTGTTGTAAATTGTTAATTTCTCTTACTTTAGACCTTTGAATACGGTTAAAGTGCCACTTTTTCTACCAACATCATTTTTGGAAAAGGAGTGTGTGGTGGTGCCAGGGGTGAGGTGTTTTTTTGAAAAGCAACGACTTTTGTGGCAGAGCCAAATGTTTTCCTCTCTTCAAAACTTTATTAAAGTTTTCCAATCATCCGGTTCTAAGTGAAGTTGTGCAACGAAATGTCCTTGGAATTTAGGGGGAACTTATTTTTATGGAACCCGTGTATCTTGTAGAATGGTGAGTGCCTTTACGTCTTAAGGGGGAGGGGGGTATTGGGTCTGAATATGATAAAATTTGTTCTAATCCAGAAAATTGAGATAATGCAATGGCTAATGTGTAGACTGTAATCTCAAAATGCTTTTTATCGATCGCAAGCGGACATTCGGTTTTCCCCCCCCCCCGGATATGGCTGATCAAAGTCAAGTATTGCGCGAAATTTGCCAAAAATGCATCATCTCCAATATTATTATATGTGAAAAATTTCATGGGGTTATATTTAAGATATTTAAAAGATATTATTAATGAACTATTAACACATACATTTTGGGCTAAGTTGAAGTATATAAATACTTATATTTATCCTTTCCATAATTTAAAGTTATTAAATGTCACGGGGTAAGTGATTTTTATGAATTTTATTGTTTTTCTCACCCTCTGAGATTTAAGAAAATTAGTTTCAAAAATTAATTACAGGACAATGGATGCACTATTTCGATGATTCTTTCATTAATAATTCATGAATAATTGCGTATAAAATAAATTTAAAAAATAATTCCACATTTCACATCAAAAGCGACCTCAATTTTGTCTAAATGTTTCGAGGGCTATAACTCAGAAATTTTCAGTTACAATACGCAACATCCAAAACGAGAAACAACGTCACTAGAAACGCTCATGCTATGACATGAAATTTTGGCACACATATTAAGGCCATATAGCCTAGTGAACCATGACGGCCGATTTTCAAAATTGTGTTCCAATTCAAATCACGCCATGACTTATGTGATTGGACGATTGCCGGTTGCCATGGCAACGATATTAAAAATCCGGCTTCATGGTGTCCTCCGTATTCATACCTCCTGCATATGTCCCCAAGTTTTCGTCCAGTAGCATGTTTAGGTTATTTAGTTACATTCTTCTAGTGTTTAGGCCAATCAGAGGCCTTACGGGGTTACCGTGGCAACCAGAGCAAAATTGTTCATGGGATTTTTAAAACTGTGACATGGGCTACATATGATATTAACATGTATATACAACTATTTAGGAAAATTAACACAAAAAATCATTTCAAAGTTCACTGCTCCAGACCCCCATACCCCCCCCCCCCCCCCCTTAAGCGGAACAATATACGCACGATTCTCTTGACCTGCTTTGGCATCTTCTCGACAAGATGTGTTTGAAATCGGTTTCACATCGATTTAAATATTCAATAATAATAAACAATTTCATTTGTAATTATTTTATACTTGCACGTTCCCAATCATTAAATGGGAAAGATAGGAGGCACATGAGGTTACAAAGTGTCATTTAAAAACTCATAACAGATCTAACCAAGAACCTCTCAGAGAGTTCTATCTATGGTTTTTCTACTATTTTTTG
>JAMKCH010003729.1:0-35336 GCA_023653785.1 Ophioderma brevispina
TTGCCTAAAATATGCCCAAAACCTAATCAGGTTGAGAACTCTTCAGCCCGCTTCCTTCCACCAAGTTACACCATTATATGCCATACGGAACTCCAGAAAACTTGTACACAGGCCTTGCAGGAAAATTTTGCAAATTAGATACTTACCGTAACCACTCGGGTATAAGCCCACCCCCCTAAATGGAAGATTTTACTCAAAAATAGGGGTGGGCTTATACCCGGGGAGGGGCTAGAACTTGGGAGAAAATATCGGATCAAAAAATCCAATAAATAATGTTTTAAGAGCATATAATTCACCCGGGAAAGGCACAGTCTGCACTTTATTTGTAACAGATAAACATGAAAAAAAAATAAATATTCTATCTTTCAGTTATAAATTCTGTTCCTCTAAGCAAAGCAAGCAAACCACCCCTTTTTGCGTTACTTTGATAGATCCACAGGTGTTTGTTATCAAGCTCGATTTTGTCAAAACAAGACTTGTTGATGTCTAGCAAGGTGGTATTTCGCCGTCAATACATGACCATAGACGCGACACACTCCGATGTCAATCAAATGATAGGCTAGGGCAAGTGCCGTCGTCGGATCGTCACAGAAGGTACCAGAAACATGCGGCTAATGCCACACACAAAGAGAGTCGGCTGTCGTACTTACAACACAAAAATGAAACTGAGGCCAGGCTGCGGTGCTTGCCATGTGAGTACCGCCAACACAAAGGTTAACTGCTGTGCTTGCTACGTGAGTACCGCCAACACAAAGGTTAACCGGTCTTTCATACGACACCGCAAGTTCCCCGCGCAAACTGGTTGTCTCCTCATTGGCTGGAGGATAATGCAGCGTTCAAATGGAAAACACCCTTATAAGTTTGGGGGTGTTGGATGGCTTTGGATTTTCTTTTAAATTTTAATACATTTCACCAAAAAGTTAATCTTAGTCTGTAATTTGAAAGGTGAACAAATTTTGTTAATTTTGCGAGCAAGTCATTCACAAAATTATCGTTTCCCCTTGAAATTTAGTGATACGTATCTTAATCAAACAGGGCACACATTTTGTATTTTTCTTTCCTTTATTAACACCACCTACATCAAAACTATCCAAATGGCAGCATGGCAACACTTGCAAAACACTCCAAACAAATCCATTTTTAATCAATCTTGTTCTTTTTCTCTTTCTTTCAACATTGTAAATTTGGAAAAAAAATGCCGGTCTACCAACTAGTAAACACAACTTGTTTTTTGAAACAGGTAAAAATCATTTGCAATTATGGACACGGCGTACACACAGAGAGCTTGATACAAGTGTTCATGCATTCAACTTACGCACGACTACGCCCTACTGCGCCCTGCATTAAACGCGCTATATTGCCATTGTAAAGGGCATTGGAACATACGCTTCCGAGGTAAGGATACGCACATACGCGGTATTTTGGTCGTTCGTGTCCAAGAATTAATGAATACGATTATAGTAAACGCAACTAGTTTTTTTTACTTTAAAGTCACTCATCAACATCGTTATAGATCTCATCCTCTTCAAAACCTTCAAACTCAAGATCAGAATCCGAATCGTCCTCGTCATCAAACAGTAGACCCGCTGCTTCATTCTGCAGCTCATCTTGCTCATCAAGTGCGGGCAACTCATCACGCGCTTCCTCGTCTTGCGATCCATCCATGGCGTTTGAGATACCGCACCTCAAGAATGATCGAACTATGATCTCATCAGAAATAGATTCCCACGCCTCGCCCACCCAATCTATCACCTGTTGGCGGGATGCCATTCTCAAATTGCCAGCCGGGGTGCGATCATCATGCATAGACACGCGCCACCACCACCCGCACTTGTTAGAATCATACACGATGTCTAGAGACTTGATGGATAAAAAATCTAAAAATCACTTTATGAACAGCATAAACTTTATTGATATCACACATACAAGTGATTCTTTATTTTTTTTACCGTATTTTATTGTGACATAAAACATGTAATACAGTAAATCAATTTTATTTTTTAACAATGCACCACCTACCAGACGAGGTTAGCGTCGGGGATTGCCGGTCCCTACTGCTCATAAATGACTTGTAAAATGGTGCTACACCAGGGGTAGAAATTCGCTGCTGTGTGCGAGAATCAGTCTTGATTCCCCCAAACAAACTGCATTTGATCGGGGTCGCGTTCCGTATAGCTTGAAGAAAGGGTTTAAGTTTTAAATAGCTGCAATGTAATCACTGCCGTGTAATGTGTCCCAGATGCCAAAATTACCACCTGGGCTTATACCCGCGTGTGCGCTAGTTCCTGCATTTTCTTTGAAAATTGGGGGTGGGCTTATACCCGAAGGTGGGCTTATACCAGAGTGGTTACGGTAATTAGCATATTTTGCGCCCAAAGTCTAATCAGGTCGAGAACTCATCAACCCGCTTCCTTCCACCAAGTTACATCATTGTCGCCCTTACGGAACTCCAGATAAATCGTATACAACATGGGTTAACATTTTTATCACGGATGGACGAACGAACGGACGGACGCTGCTCATTTCATAGTCCCCGTTCCGAACTCGTTCGGCGGGGACAACAAGCTAGTCTATGCTAAGAATAACAATATTCTCTCAATAGAGGGCTCCCTTCAAACCAAAAACCTTCCGATCGAAGTGAACTTCTTAACTGTGTAATTAGCTCGTTCCGTAGCGTTGCACGTCGTCCGTACCTACCTCAGAGGAGATAGTAGGGGCTATCATAGCGGAAAAAGCCAGAGCAACCTCGGGCTACTGTGTAATCCTATGGGGAAAATGAGAAATTTTGAAATTTGAAACCCTGAACCCTCATTTTGAAGGGAAAACAAAAATAACCCATCTTTGATATGTAGGAACAATCATGTAGTGATAGCAGAATTTTGTAAAATATGCGCCAACATAAAGAAAATCCTTTCTCCATGTTGTAAAAAATGAGCCTTTGTCATACATTTGTACAGTATTAAAGGGGGATGGCCCGATTTAAGGTAGCTTGTTCCGTAGCGTTGCACGTCGTCCGTACCTAGCTCCTAACAACGCTACGCACGGGAGTCTATTGAAAAAGCCGGGGTGGGTGCGCAGCGGGTCCGATGCGGAATAAGCAAATTCAGAATCAGTACAAAAACAACACTTATTGAAAATCTTTACCTTTGATGTAGTCCTAAATTATATTTATATTATACGCACGTTGTTTCCTTGACTAATTTTCCATTCATGGTTAAAATCTGATGATCTTGAAACGGTGATTTCTTAACCGTTAAAAATCTCAATTTAAACATTGCAGTCGCCCCACTAGATCAGTGAGTCGCCCCTGGATTGTTCCCAGTTTATTTTCTTTAGAATAGGCACGAGCACGCTTATTTTCGCTGATTACCAATAAATTACGAACATACACCCAGAAGTCATGGAAGTGGGAGACGACTGTGTTTAGCTTCAATTTTTCGGTCACTTCGTGCCCTTTTAGGGCCAACATTTCACGGATGTAAGCATGAGCTGTGCACCGTTTGTATTTTTAAAATTGAGCTAGTAGGGATGCTAAGACATCAACGTTTTCATATATGCACGGATTTCGTGTCATCGAAGACTGTAAGTATACCAAAATTCTTGACTTTGTGGCACAGTGAGCTACAGTGGAGCCCGTTCTTTTTACGAACTACTGCTCTGGCTCTATTGGAGAGGAGATAGTAGGGGCTATCGTAGCGGAAATAACCAGAGCAACCTCGGGCTACCGGGCATTTGGCAAAAATATGCTTAGCAACAATGTGCGTCAAAAACAAATCATTCGATACGCGCTGATAGCGTAGTGTCTCGCGATGTGCAGTGATCATACTTTTTGATTTTGCGCAGTTTGTTTTCACCGCGATACAGGGATTCCCTGGGCTTTCCCTGGTTTGTTTTCACCGCGGTGAAGCGATGTGACGTCAGCCCGCTCCCGGCCATACAAGCAAAACAACTGTGTGATGATCTGATCGCATTGACGTCACTGACTCGAGGAAGATGAAAGCACTGTAGGCTACTAGTTCTGCTGAGCATAACCTTTTTGTCTTTCATTCATCTTTTAACATTTGGACATTATCGTATATCAGCTAACAATAAGCAAATGCCAAATTTAAAGTCATCTGACATCGTCAAGATTTTTCAAACTTACCTCAAACAGGACTCTGTAGCATCTTACAATACTACAGAACAAGAATCCACACATTGTTATCATCCAAACGGCGAAAAAAATACTAATTGGATGAATTTTCAACACAGAATTATTTACTCCCTAAAACTGTCATGAGTGAGTGGTTGCCAGTTTCGGAGTTTGGCGGGTCAAAGGTTGACACACGTTCGTTTGTTGGTCAACAAAACAACGTGTGGATTCTTGTTCTGTAGTATTGTAAGATCCTGTTTGAGGTAAGTTTGAAAAATCTTGACGATGTCAGATGACTTTAAATTTGGCATTTGCTTATTGTTGATACCAAGTCCATGTACAGCGGCATAACCTTTACGTTAGCTGATATACGATAATGTCCAAATGTTAAAAGATGTTTTTTTTTTTTTTTTTTTTCTGCTCTGGCTCTATTGGAGAGGAGATAGTAGGGGCTATCGTAGCGGAAATAGCCAGCGCAACCTCGGGCTAGATTTAAGGATATGAAGTTTTCATCTTGATAGATTCGTCTTCAATCCAAAACCCCAACTGTAAAGTTTCGCACCGATATTTCAATCCCTTTTGATGCGCGAGAGCTAAACGTGATAGAGTACTGTGTAAAATAAAATTAATATTGGTCGACCAAAATGGGGCACATTTTCGCTCATAACTTCCAAACCAACATCCTTTGGCTCTAAGATTTCACAGGGTAAATGAGAAAAATAGTAGCTTTCTTCTGATACCAAAATGTTGACCACTTCCGGTAAAATCTGGGGCTTCTGGGGACGGTCAGGACAAGGCTATTATTAGCAATCGGGCCATAATCAATGGCAGCAAATTGACAATGCCTGGTCACTATGACAAACCGTCAACAAACGCACATTTGACAACTTACAGATTTGATTGACCCCTCATTTTTAAGTCAGTAAGTCACCTTTTCAATGAAAACATTTCAATTTTAAGCAACGTATTTCAAAATAATATCAGTTCAGTGACAGTGATATTGTTAAGGTGCGGTTCCGATCGTCTTTTGGGACCCCCCCTGATTTAACCCGGAAGTATATCGATTTTGATATCAAGATGACAGGCCGTATTTTTCTCAATTGTGTTCTTAATTTGAGCCTCAATCCACTTCATTCCTCAGATATAAACAAAAAACCGAAACCGCCGTTGTAAAGACTGGTTAACCAGCAATATTACTTAGCACAGGATGGAATAGGCTTTGCAGATATGCATTATTGGCTTCGACTATCAAAAACCGCACGTTTGTGTTCCCCCACGGTACTTGACGGGGAGTTTGTGCAAGTTCCAGGCATCTCATAATCAAGTAGAGAACACAAATGCTAAATCTGAACAAGCACCTTACGAAGCCGGTTCACAATCACATGCTCAATGAATATTGACAATCATTTCGGGGGTTCAAAGAGGAATAATGCGTCTTGCTTTCTCAAAACCAATCTCAACTTACTTTGACTTAATCCACCAATAGGTAGACTTTATATCAATCACCCCCCCATCCTTCCACCATCGGCAATTGGCGACGTTTGCAAATTCCCGAAACAAACAAGGTGAACCATACAAAAAATACATTACTTTGAATCATCCCCAAAATCATCGGACATGTTTGTGGTGTTTCTTGTTTAAAACACAAAATTTCTCATAAACAAATTTAAAATTTATCAGCAACTATTTTTCCGAAAACTTTTGGCAGAAGAAAGATGTAGAAACATTTAGAAATATTAGCTATTTCCTCGATAACGATATTCATAGAAATGGTCCTTTCTATTTTCCCAAATTTCCAAATTGATTTACTTGGCAAGCATCCTTCTTTTACACATAAAAGCCGATAATTGATTAAAATTTGATTGGGAATAATCTATTAATATAAAGAGAGGTTAAATAATAATGGAGCTTGAAACTGTATTTTTTTTTCGTAAATATTTTACCACAATCTTGTCCAAAGCTTCATATTTAAAATATCTGCTCCAATTACATATCTATCTTTGAAATCAATGACCTTTACGACTTTATTTTCGATTGGTTTTGAATAGTGCACAGTTCATTAACACCCCTATTGAAATAATTAACGATTCGGGGTCGTTGCTACCGAAACAATTAGGTGATCCCGGCGCAGGTGCAACATGTGAGGCACAAAAAACAAAAATATCTGACGAAACTCAAACAGCCCTTTAAAAACTATATTTTTTTTTCTAGATAACAGTTTTTCTCCTGGATAAACTATGTTTTCTAGATAACTGTTTCTCGTCTTGTTAAACAAGTTTTTCTAGATAATTAATGCTTTCTCTTGATAAACTATGTTTTCCTCTATTATAAGCAACCAAAGCACTTTGACCTAAGTTTTTCATAGATAAACCTATGGCGTAGTTTATCGAGAGAAAAAACTTAGTTTTTCAAAAACTTTGTGTTACGATCGATTTGGATAAACACACACGGCGGGTTTATCCCATAGAACAACTTGGTTTAATCTTAGAACACTACGGTTTATCGAGGGGCAAAGAGAAAACTATGTTTTCCTACGTTTGTCTATATAAACTAATTTATCTAGAGGAAAAACATATTTTTTAAAAAACTATGCATTTCAATTTGAATAAATCGTGTTTTAAGAATGAAACACTATGTTTTTCTCTAAATGATAAACTATTTTTTCTATATAAGTACATTTTTCTCTTATTGAGAACCTAGCTAGTTTATCGAGAGAAAAACTTATCGATTTGTTTATCCGACTAAAATACTATCCAATACTAAGTTATATAACAAATCTAATTTTATCTAGTCTAGATAAGTTATCTAGATAACTAAGAGTTGATCAAGTTACTGGACAGTACTTGCGCTATCCGATAGGAGACCCCACTGACCGGGGGGGGTCGGCGCCGTCTGTTCCACCATTGGCGCCTCATGCTTCAGCACTGGCGCGCGGTCAAGGCCGGCTCAGTGGGTCGCGGCATGTGGGGGGAAGGACGCCCGATGTTCGATACTAGAGTTTTGTGGTGTGCGTTTTGGAGGTTTCCAATGGGGGTTCCCGGTGTGGAGCTCTCTAGTGTAACAAATCCTAATGCTGGGGGCAATTAATATACCTGATTTATTCCTCCAAAACCGCTGGGAATGCATTCTTCAATTTTTACCATACGGCAAGAGACCATCATGTGCAACGAGAGATTTCAAATATCAGTGTCCCTTATAAAATCGAAAGTACTGATTTTTTGCCCTGATGTAAGCTTTCCATCAACAAATGTCCCCATCTGAAGGATTATGCTGAGAATTAAAAATTGTGAAAATTAAAAAAGAAAAATTGTGAAATTTCTAATTTCGTATAGGAGGCTACATACGAAATTCAGCCTATAAAAATTTTTATCATTGAAATACAGCAAATCAAATCACCTTTTCTCTCTTTAAACATTTCTGTAGCCAAAACAAGGAATTCTTGTTGAGTGTCTATCCATATGAAATTCCTATAATGATCCGCAATATTTGGGTGTTTCAAATCTCTTGTTGCACCTTTAAAGCAATTTGTTCTGCGAACTTTTAGTTCGTAGAAGAAATTTGGAGAAAAATGCATTTGAAATTCAATTTTCGCGCCATGTCAAAATCCCTGGACTGCTGAGAACGTTATTTTTCCAAATTTATGTCTCATTCTCATGTATAATGGTGTCCTAGCCACGCCTAGTGACTAACGAGGTCCGAGCACGAATAATACAACGCACACTAGCTACGGCGCTCACTCATATCGCACCACATGTTGCTCAAATTTCCTTTCCAAGACTCTGAGTTGTCATAGTTGATTGCATTTTTTCTTAATTTAACGTATTAAAGAAACAAAAAAAAAAAAAAAAAAAAAAAAGATTTCGTTTCTGGGTGTGGCCTTTTCAGTAAACCGTTTTCGCAGAGTTATGACGTCAGGGCCGTACGCAGATTTATTGGGGGGGGGGCGGTACTTCGAAAAGTGGATTTTTTCGAAAAAGTGGACTGCTTTTTGTAAAAGTGGACCTAACCCCCCTGAAAATGGTCCTTTTTGGACTTTTTGAACATTTTATCACCAAAAAGTGACTTTTTGAGCGAAAATGTCTCTAAGTTTTTGACTCTTTTTATCCAAAATTCAGCAAAAAGTGGGACCTTTTTCCCATTTTGTGGAATTTGGGGGTGCGACGCGCACCGCCCCGCACCCGCCCCTAGCGTACGGGCCTTGTTATGACCGAAAAAAAACACCATAGAATCTATATACATGATAACTGGGGGCATTTATATAGATGCTATTTTCTCGAGTTGTATGCTTCAAATGAATCCGACCTTCCCCCCCTGACTTCGGCTAGTTTCGCAGGGGGGTGGCTTGAATGGTCAGGCAGGGGGGTATACATTGCCATAACAGCAACAGCGAATTCGAAAACGGCATCCACTTCCGGGTGTTAGTCTGTTTGAAAGACTTAACGGTAGGAGGGCGCTCTTACGCCATATCGAACGGTTACAACAGCAGACTTGACTAAAGACTAGGGCTGGTCATGGAAATATGTATCTAAATGACCGTTATTGGGAATTACACTATTTTGGCAGCTGGGTTAATCCACTAACCCCGACGGATTTTGAAACCAATAATTTTTCTTAATTTATCAGATATTACAAGATCTTTTGACAAATGTTTAAGAGATGCTTTTTTTAATGTCACTGGGACCGCGAGACTGCCATAGTAAATGCACGTATCAGTTCCCCAAATTACGTTTGGAAATCCGCAATGCCCAAATCGAGCAGATCTTGTCCTACCCCCGCCCCCCCCCCAATGGTCATATGTGTTTTTGGATATTACTGCTTGCACCCTTCAGTACAAGATATAACTGAGTTTAATCTGAATAAAAAAATCTGCCTTTTTCTCCCACCGTGGACCTGTCAAAACAATAATATAAAATTTTGACTAAAAAAAAAAAAAAAAAGTGCAGTCAGTACTAAGTTTATCGAGAGAAAAACATAGATTTATCCAATTTGATTACAATCGGTTTCAAGATGAAAAGCTATGTTTTTTATTAATAAATTATGTTTTCAAGAGGAAAGCAATGTTTATCTCGATTAACATGTGTTCATCCGTCTTCAAAAAATTTGGGATTTCTTGGCCGAACATTGCCTGCCAACGAGAATGCGTGCGGGGGCCGCCGAAGTTGTTGACCCACACAGTTTCCGGGTCTGTTTACGTATTCGCGCGAAAATGAAATAATCAACACTGCCAAATTCAAACAGTTATTCTTTGTTCGTGGTTGAACACGATTGGCATGGTCTCTTTCGGTTGTTGAAAGCGAAAAAATAGCCGACTGGTGACCAAATTTGGAAACAAGGCTAAGGTAGGCTAGCCTACGATTTACGAAGAAGTGAAGGAGAAAACATGGAAAACGAGCGTTTCGGACGGACCTGGGGCATGGCCTGGCCCGGGCCGGGACCATGCCCATGGCATGGCATGGGCCTGGGCAGTGGTGGCCTGGCAGGCTAGCCAGCCGGGGCCTGGCCTAGACCCTTGTCCCAATTCTAATAAGACTAAAAGTCACACACTGACCATTGCAACTTGATGTACACACGAAAATTTGAAATTTCCGATGAAGATTTAAAGCACAAAATATATACTTCTAGTTCTACTAGTATTATACTGCTAGTGCTAAGGCTAAGCCTAAAGTCACAAGTAGTCTATGTACTTGCAAGTTGCATGTGACATGTAAATTGGCTGCCGATTGGGCCTCAGGTGGCAAGATCATGTTGGCATATTTTTTAAGCTTTTTAGAATTTGAATGGCGAGTCTCAAGTACAGCCAACATGGTCAGTGACATTGTACTGTCAAACAAAATCACAATCAGTACACTGTGCTGGGAAAGGAAATTGGCAATTTACAATTACAAACTCGGTCCTCGTTATGGGATCTCATGGTCACAAGACATTCCTTTACACAGCCATCTCACTGTGGATTCTCTTCCTCAAGTGGTGCAATCTGATTATCTGAACATACCAAAAAACAGCCCGTTAAGCTGAGGTTAAAAATCACTCCTCTTGAAGTGAAGCTCAAAAATGATGGTGAAAACATGTTCATTTACTAATTGTGTGCAGCCTTCTCTTATATTTTGCTTTTATGCGTTTATTTTTTATTAATTGTTAACTTTAATGCATTGCAGATTTCAATCTTGGTGACATAGATTGGGAGCTTACCAACTCCCTGATCCAGTTGTGTAAAAAACCTAAAATCTTAGGCAGCTTTTAGATATTGTGAGAGATTTTTCCATGGAACAAATATTAAATGCAGCCTACTAGACAAGATAAAATTTTGGATATATTTCTGACTACACATCATCCTTTAATGTCCCAAGTGTTGTGGCAATGGTATAAGTGATCATGACAGGATTCCCGTCATTGACATGAAGACAAACATCCAAACAAAAATTAAAAAGAGGAAAATTTTTTTGTAGCAACAAAGCAAAACTTGCCGAACTCCCAACAGGAGGAGATAAAATGTCTTGGAGAGAAAATATAATACAACAGATAAAAACAAAATATACAAAGTGTTGATGAAATATGGTCTTCTTAAGGAGGAATACACCAAAAGTATGCGACAACACACTACCAGCAAAATGGCTGGTAAGGAAAAACCAGAGGACTCCATGGATAACCACAAAATCAAAAAAAATTACGCAAAAAGCAAAGCTGTATAACAAAGCCAGGGAAACAAAACTCCCAGAAGGATGGGAAACACTTCAGGAAGCACAAGAAAAACTGTTCAGATAAAGAAACTAGAAATTCCTATTGGGGGGTACGTCCAAAAAACACTTGCCCTTGAGTCGCCAAGCAGTTTTGGTGCTTCATTAACAAAATGAAGAAGGAAGAGAACCAGGATTCTGCCGCTAAGGCAATGATGGAAAGCTTGTCTCTGATAACCCATGAAGGCCGAGGACCCTAATGCACTAATTTGCCTCAGCTTCACCAGAGAGAAAAGAAACCCCTTGATGACTCCCTACATTACCGGTTTTAAACATCCCGATATCAACGACCTAGTGATTACTGAACCAGGTGATGTTTGAAACTCCTCAAAGACCTTAAGGAGAACCAAAGCCTCTGGCCCAGCGAATCCAGGGAAAAATCCTGAAATTGGCTGCTGAGGGAGGAAATGCGCCTGCATAACAGCATTTTTCCCGTTTCACTCGATCAAAGTTTCCACCAAATGACTGTTATTAGCTAGAATTGTCAGCCCCCATTGTTTAAATTAAAGGGGCAAAAACATGCCCAGCTACTACAGGCCCAGTAGTCTCTTTGTCTAGATTGTTTCCAAACGTTTGTGAAAATCGTACACACACATAATGCAACATCTTGAGAAATATTGTATGTTAAAGAAAAACAGCATGAAGGTTAGAGAAAGGTCACTCGTGCGAAAACACAACTGATACAAACGTGAATGGACTTAGTTTCCTTAATTAGAAATAAACACACAACGGGGACCTCATTGTGATGGGACTTCTCTAAAGCCTTTGATACAGTTCCGCATCAAAGACTTTTGAGAAAGCTATCTCACTGTGGTATTGTTGGTAACATACACAAATGGCTTAATAAATTCCTTACTTCAAGAAAACAACGCGTAGTTGTAGGTGGTGAGAACTCAGACTGGGTGGAGGTCTTGTCCGGTGTACCGCAGGGGACGGTTGTGGGACCGCTTTTGTTTCTCATCTACTTAAATGATTTGCCAAATGATATGCGGTCCCCCATCCGTCTCTTTGCGGATGACTGTGTGATTTCTAGAAACATAACAAATAAAAGCGATGTTGATTGCTTACAAAGGGATCTTAGCATGCTAAACAAATGGCAGCAAACCTGGCAAATGTCATTTAATGCCAGTAAGTGTTTTTTACTCCGCATAACCCACAAAACTAAACCTATTCTGGCTGAATACAAGCTTGGTAACGATACATTACAGCAAAACAAAACACCATAGCTATCTGGGAGTTGAACTCACCCACGACCTTAAGTGGAACACACAATGTGAGTAAACAATAACAGCAAAAAGCAAAACAGGCACTTGTTTCATCCAAAGAAATCCTCACCTCATGTCCTCAAAGATTCAAAGCTAAACAATCTGCTACTCTGGTTAGGCCCCTATTAGAATATTCATCTTCTGTTTTGGGACACACGTAAGTGAGTTAAAGGTGCAACGAGAGATTTCAAATAACCATGTGTCCCGACAGAATGTTGGAAATTCTGATTGTGACACTGGTGTAAAGCTTTTATCAAAAATATCACAGCGTAAGAATTAAGCTGAGAATATTTCTTTGGTACAAAAATGGTGAAATTTCTCTAATTGTAATAGGAAGTCAAATACGAAATTCAGCCTGATGTTTGCTATTTAAGCTTACAAAAATCACCTTTTGTTTTCAATTTTAAGACATTTCTGTAGTTAAATAAAAGGTAAGGGATTTATTGAGAGTCTAATCAATGTGAAATCACTACATATTGACACTACATGGAGTGTCAAAATCTCTTTCGTTGCACCTTTAACAAGCCAAATCGACTGTCCAGAGACTAGCAGCACGATTTGTTATGCGTGATTATAGTAATATAGCAGCCATCCTCAATTATGACATCATTGGTGGGATACTTTTTGAAACTCCGCAGGAAATAAACAGAAGGTTGTCCACCTCATTCACAAAATCACAACAAAAACATTCTGCCATCCCGGAACGGGTATTTGCAACCGGTTACTCGCCCTACCAGAAATCAACACAAACAAGGCCTACCAAAGACCAACTGGGAAAAAGACTGCTGGGGTTCTATTCATTTTTCCCCAAAACTATCAAGAACTGGAATTCCCGCTACCACAAAACCTCGTCGACATTGAAGATTTACTTTCAAGCAAGAACATCACATCCTACTACATAAACACACTCAAATAACTTCAATCTTTACTGCAGCGCACCATATCCTCCACTCCTCTGTTGGCTCCAATTGGAAGCGTTGATTACAGAAGACCAGAAGCTGGGCTGCTATTTTTGTATTTGGTTATAGTGATATGCAATCCTCTTAGGCCCCTCCCTTCTTGACCTCAGGACCACAATGGATTAAGTGCGCATTTTTGTGTACTTTTTGTGTATTTTATATCAAATCCTTGGTAGTACCTAAATAAATGAACTGAAATGCTTCATGTGTTTGTTTCTTTCCTCTCCATACATTATAAATTTAATTAGGCAATGTTGTTTCCGTACCATTTTTTACAAATCAAATGAGGCAATCATTATGTGTAATTTTGGAAGTAACAACAGCAATTTCACCAACCTTCAGCGTGCTCTAAAATGCTGAGCAATTATGTGTCAAACCACCACCCTACATTTAAAATGGATTTTTCAACTGTTCTTTGGTTTAAACTACTAAAATCACATTCACCAGTTGTGCATCACCGCAGAAACCTTGATATTTTCCTTCAAATACAAAATAATTAACTTTTTAAGAGATTTCATATCTCAACACGTGCCCTGACAAATCTAACTGCAGGCGGGTTACGTAAACATAACATCGAACTTTTCATACGCTTATAGAACATCAGTTCATCATTTTCACATTAAAGAGACACAGGCACATTTAAAAATAGTGAGCGTGTCGCCCTGGCCCTCAATATTTTTCAAAAATCGATATTTTTTGATGGTTGTAAACTATCCCTCACCTGAAATATGTAAGACCAAATCACATCCTTATGGGTAAACAGAACGATTTAATAATTAATGTCGCCGGCGACATTAATTCAGCAGACGAGAAAAATGGCGTAACACAAGAAACGGGTAGGTACATTTTACCGACCCCACGTTTGCCTGGCACGACTCGGAATTCATCAGCCTTTAACGGAATAACGCACAGTATCACATCACTTTATTCCGTAAAGCTGCTGAATTCTGAGTCGTGTCACGGCAAGTGGGGTGAGTACATTACCCCAACCCATAAACGACAAGCATATTGGGGGCATTTTCCCACGGCATGCATACGTTTGACCGGTCTGTGACCTTTGTGGTTTTAAATGAGTACGAGTCTATGATATATGGGTACCCACAATTTGGCGCACCCACTGGTCAAACACTGTTTTCAACTATGGCAGTGGGTGGTACTTGTATGAAGTATACCAGTTTAACCTATCGCTCATGCGCTATAGATTACGTACCCATCTCCAGGGTTTAGCCCCTCGGGTCTACAACATGGAGATGTGGGCAGTTTACTACCTAAAGCAAACAACATAAACTCATGAAATCACGAGGTTTTAAAAAAAAGAGTGTCTTTTTTAGCATGGTGGGCGCCAGGGTAAAATCAGAAGAGGTTCAAAAAAACAATCAATGGTGGGGGGCAAAACAGTACCAATGAACTCATTTTGGTTACAAAACCCCATTTTGCGCATTTATTGCATAAACCCACTGTTTTTTCCTAAAATGTGAAAATCTCGGGGGAGGGCCACCACCCTGGCGCCGCCCCTGTTTTGTAGTAAGGCCATAGTGCTGAGTGCGGCAGCACATCATCTCATTAAGTTACTTTTGTACTTTGAATTTTAAGCAGTAAATGGATCAGTCTGATATCAGTAAATCCATGAAGTATGTTATCTAATCCTCTGATTGTTGGCATATATTCAATTTTGTTTCCCGATGAGGGCGCCCTCCATTAGGATTTGCATAGCCAGTGTGGTTGTGTTCAATGTTTCATTATTCCCAAAGATTCGTTTTCTGAAGGTTCATTTATTATCCGCAGGTCATTATCCAAACGTGGTTTCTTACTGGTATTATTTTTTCCCTGGATAACAAACCTTTGGATTAACGAACGTAGGAAATTAATACACAGATACACATTGTTTTTATACACAAGATTTCAAGCCAACCACTTCAGGTTATGTTTGTCACATCCATGCTACAAATCTTGGACAAAAGTGTTTTGCACACTTTTCTTAGCCATACGGTAAAATCGCCCCCTCCTCCCCCGGGAACAATTTGAAACCTGAAATTGTGTAACAGTGCGCCTAACAATATTCAACATTGATTGGTTGGGCAGGGGGAGGTTTTAGGGATTAGCAAACGCTTCAAGCTTGATACCAAAAAAAGTTCAATTCCGTACCTTCAAAAATGACCGAATTATATGGGTTGTGACAATTAGCGACCCTGGGTCACTAGTGACCCTGATGAATTCATCAGACTTGTACAGAATAAACTGCGATTATGCAGTTTATTCGGACAAGTTGAGAATTCATCAGGGTCACTGGTGCTGACTAGGGTTTGCTAAGGCAAAAAAAATTGTTTGATCTGTCCATTGTTTGATTGTCCATTAGAGTTGGGTCGGTCAGTCGGAAAACCTTTTTTTTTTTAATTAATGTCAATAGCAAACTGTATTGAAACATGTTTGTTTGTATTAATAAGTTAATCAAATACTAAAAATCAAGTTGATTCTTACTCAAAAATGCATCTTTGTACATTATGAAACCCAACTAACATGCTAAGAAACTGTTTAAACATCATCTTTTTTACATTTCAGAAAGTTAAAATTGAAAAGAAAAAAAAAACTTTTTAGGGTCGGTATTCTTTTGCACAGTAAAAGGAAAAAAACACCTTTTCCTGATTTCCAAAATTAGGGTCGGTCGGATGAGGACAATCAAACAATTTTTTTTTTGGCCTAATTGTCACAACCCGAATTATATGTCAATGTAAAAGAACATATTTCTACAAGGTGTGCCAACTACTTTTTGACAAAGATTGTAGTAACAAAAACACCAAAATATTTTGATGATTTTTTTGTTTGTTTCTGATCATCAAGTCGCTGCTTTTTTCTTTAAGCCAATCCCTGAAATTTGCGACAGCATGTGTGTATACGTGTGTCATTTTGATTCTAAGGTCACTGGTTAGGTTGACTAAAAAGAGGGTGTTTTCATAAGGTGACACCCTTTTCTGACATACTTTTCTGACACCCTATGAATTCGGAAACCTTAACGGACCTTAATGGAATAAACCACACGGTTTATGTGGTTTATTCCGTTAAGGTTTCTGAATTCATAGGGTGTCAGAAAAGTATGTCAGAAAAGGGTGTCACCTTATGAAAACACCCCTAAAAAGAGTCTCTGTACAGACGCATGCATCCGACATTTTTTCTCAGATGTGTGTGCCTGCTGTGCATACATGTATATTATAATTGTTCTAGTGCGCGATGCATGTTTCTTACTCATGTTGATTATTTTAAAATGTTGAGAAATGCAAAGTAAATATCATTAATGATCTTGTGTACTAGTTTGTTTGCAGTGTATGATGCGTGAGCCTCTATGGTTCTTATAAAAAGGTCAACTTCTACCAAATCTCAAAGGTTCAATTTTGATGAAACTTGGTATGTGGGTGGGTAGTGGTGCATGCAGTAGTACCCTTGCACAGCTGTGTCATCACTATAATTTGTACATAATGAGCTCATTTGCATACTTGCTCCCCACCAGGGAGATCTTGCATGTTTAAAGGTGCAACGAGAGATTTCACATATCAGGTGTCCCTAAAAAAATCGAAAGTACGGTACTGACCTTTGCCCTGATGTAAAGCTTTCCATCAAAAATATCCCCATCTGAAAGGATTAAGCTGAGAAATGCTTCTTTGGTACAAAAATTGTGAATTTATATTTCGTATAGGAGCAAAATAGGAAATTAAGCTTATGTTTTATATTGAATTATAACTTAAGCAAATCAAAATTGCGTTTTCTCTCTTTGAAGACATTTCTGTAGCCAAATAACAAGGTAAGAAATCTATGAGTGTCTAAATCTATATGAAATACTTGATCGAAATAATATTGGGTGCCTCAAAATCTCCCCTTGCACCTTAACTTGCAGTAGTTTTATTTTTGTAATTTACTTGAAACCAATTTCAGTTTTAACTGAAGCATTTACGTTGACTAATGTATGTGTTCACTCTTTTTTTCATTCAAGATTCAAAATTGTTCTAGAGAACTTGATCTAAGCAAGTATAGAGAAAGCAACCAAGTACTTGTAAAACAAGGCTAAACGGTGATGGAGATGGCACGCTATTCCAGTACATGCAGAGCAAAACCCACATTGCATCAAAGCAGAAAATGATAAATTGGCAGATGAATAAGATGAAGTGGAGAGGGATTCAGAATGGAACGCGGAAGAGGAGGTACAGGTTTTGCGGATTTACTGTTTGCTTGGTATCTGTCTGTTTGCATGCTATGAGAGCAGATGAGAAGATGGATTAATACCATATTAGGTCCAAAATATAATTTTTTTATCATTAGTGGCGATCATTCAGTGAGGATTAAGTCATCAATTGATCTGGTATTTGAAAATGGCCAGGAACTATACCTTATAAACACATAAAAATATTTTTGTCATTGATTGGTGGATACTGTATTTCACAAAATTTCACAGGAGGGAAAAAAAGTTCCCATTAAAAAGCTACTATTTCCCCATGATGGGGGAAAAGTCGGTTTTTATGGGAACTGTTTTCCCTGCATGGTATCTTGACTAGCTTGAGTGCCGGTGGCAGCTGATCTCGACGAGACTGGGCAAGTTTTTCAAATGACAGAAATATTGTTATCAGCCTGTGTTATAAAAACAAATATTGACTGTTCTATATTCGTGAAATGGTGCAAAAATACCTACCATCGGTGACTGGAGACCGTGGGCCTACTATTTCCCTCGACCGTCGGCTCGGGAAAATAGTAGGCTCACGGTCTCCAGTCACATATGGGTAGGTATTTTCCACCATTTCCCTCATGAAGCAGTCAATGTTTGTATACTATTGCCCACACAGCGCCCCCCCCCCCATTTGCAAGTCAGGCTACAAGCTTGGCTTCTTCTAAGAACATGCATTAACCCTGTATACCTGAGCCATTTTATGTAACAAAACTCCGAAAGGGGGGTGGTGGATACCACCCCTTGTGATTTTAGTACTGAACACCCGATTCCTTGTAAATTGGTACCAAAGGATACGCATCCCCAATAGCCGTCATCTGTTGAGGAAGGGGGTTTCCCCTATCCATCACTTTGGGATCACCCTGTATCTTACCTGTACCCCGGTGGATGTTTGTTTTTTTGGGGAAAAAGGAGCGGAAAATGTAATTGACAATACATTAAATAATTGGGCACCAAAAAGGGGTTTCAATACTGGGGGAGGAAAACCTGAAGGTGAGGTGGTAACAACCCCCCCCCCCCCCCCTTTTGGTAGATAAGGCGTAAAGGCTGACTCAGAGATTTTTACATTGTGTGTATTAATTAAAAATAGTGAACTGCCTATTTAAAGATAGTCGCCGAAATGAACTCAATTCGTAGTTTAGTACACTCAAAAGATTCATTTGTAAGTGCCTTTTTGTATTCAAATGAGCTTGTTTGACTTGATTGAGCTTGTTTGGCTTGATTGAGCTGGGTTCTGGCTTGATTGAGCTTGTTTTGGCCTGATTTAATATTAAGCTAGTGTTGGCTTGATTTGAGCCTCGTGTTGGCTTGATTGAGATTGTTTTGGCCTTGCTTTTACCTATGTTTGACTTGTTAGTAGCTTGTTTTGCTTGATTTGAGCTGTTTTGGCTGATTTGAGCTTGTTTTGGTTTGATTTGGGAGCTTGTTTTGGCTTGATTGAGCTTGTTTTGGCCTGATTTGAGCTTTTTTTGACACAAATTCTGCATGTCATCATTGATTAAAGCCATAATCAGCTATTTTTCCAAATTCAAAATGCCCATTACTGCAGCATGACACTGAACATTTTAAAGCAGTCGTGAAGATGCCATTGACGACTGTTTTGTTTAGTGCAATAAAAATTGTCATTTTCGAAGTAAGGCATATTAAAGCTTAGCCCACTTACATGGGTCTTTGTTGCAATAGTTTCCAATACACAGTGCAAAAGGGACATTGATGACAAATGGGGGTCAACCTGTTTACATTTGAAGAAATCGCTGCTAATTAGTTTAACCTTTTTCAATTGCTAAGCCTGGACACCCTCAAATGACCCCCCAGTTGGCCATCAGTCCCAGATCATAGGTGCACCATCAGATACTTGCATTTTCATGTATTTTAAAGGTCCACATACCCGCAAGGTCAAAGGTCCATTAGAGGTCAACTGTGCAGAGAGTAAATGAAAGGTGTGTTGCGAAAGCCAGGCAACAATTAGTGGTAGTGGTTTCGAGAACCACCCCTTGTTTATATTTGTGTTGTTTTTGTTTTTTTTGCTAAAATTTTAACTGCAATTATTTCTGTTTGTTTTGCTATTCCAAGATGTCTGCTTATGAGAGGATGAAGAATGAGATATTAAAAGTAATGCCAAGTCTTTGGTCTTCCGTGGATATATTTAAGGTTATCTAAGTTCAGAGATATTTACTACGCTTTTTTAATTAAGACACTATCATAATCCCCCCGAATGAGTCAAAATAGTAAAATTTGCAGGAACAGCTAAAGTGAAAGGATAAGTCTGTAGAAAGAATGCTCATCAGTTATTTTTTTGAAACTGAAAATTGATAGAAACTAGAAAACAGAGTATTCAAAGATATGAACCCCATTCAGTTATTGTTGTATTAAGTTTCCCCGTACGGACAGTTAGGACTAAAATATCACCGATTTTGGCCTTAGGCTTTTGGTCCTATCCCGCTACAGCTTGCAGGCTATGTTAGATACATATACTTGTTATAGACAAGCAAAATCTGATTTTTGATGTTTTTTTGATCTTCTGATTCAGGCAAATCACTGATATTGCCTTTAACTACTCCTTTTTGCCATTTTAACCTAATAAAAGTTTCTTGAGGTGGCACTTTTCATCATGGACGACTAAAACTAATAAGTAGCATTTCCACTCTGCCAGCTTTGCCGTGTAGTACAATCTGGGATCCCGCTCTAATTACAAAAATCGCGTATTTTATGATAATACACATTTTTGAGCATTCTCGTTCTCAGTTGTAGTTTCATAGACATTACCAACTTACTTTTGCAGAATATCAAATTTTGAACATGGGGGGGGCGCTTCAAAAATGTGCTGCCAGGATAATGAACAGAATTGTTGGAGGAGTATCCAGTGTATGCATGAGCTATATCAATGACTTTACTTACCTTATTCAGAGCATTATAGGTAGTCCACCATATCGGATAACAACATCGCCTCCTAACCGCGTTTTTGCATCCAGACCCTGCTTAGTTTCCAAAACTGAGCCCTTGTTGTATGATTAATTTTTTTCCTTTTTCTTTTTTTTTCCAGGCAAAGCAGCAGCTTTCTGCTATCAGCGAAACTACTTCCAAGAAATAAAATCAACTAAAACTTCACTCAAGTTAGGATATTATTAACAAGGACGGGCAGGGGACACCTATGCAGCGTGACCACATCCATGGGTGTACCCGAGGGGTGCAGAGGGAGTGCATGCGCACCCGGGGTCTCAACAAAAGGGGGAAAGAAGGAAAGGCATTGAAAATAATGCTCAAATTGGCAAAAAAACACATTTTTTCGGAGGTTCTGTGCCCCCCTGCACACCACCGAGGCCTCTGCCATTTGGACCTGCCATGGCCCTCAGCGGCCCTGGATCCCCTGCCATTGTGCTTGATGGTCCAGAGGATCTCGCACCCCTGGGTGTGGGATTCTGGCTACGTGCATGCATACAGAACCACCAGTATGGTGGGTAGGGACAGCTTGACACACCGATACACTTCAAAATTTGCCCGCCAACTTTACACAAAAGGAGGCATGCGGATATCCGTATCAACGTGCTGAATTTGCAAGTGTGTCAGCGTGTCCAAATTGCACTTCGCCGCAAAACGCCAGACTAGCATGGACAGAAAAAAAATGACACTATTTCCCATGAACATCTAATCTAAATTTGCCTCCAAGATGGCATACATTTTCCTCAAGAATTGCAAAATTTCCAATATTGCTTTTATATTTTTAATTTTAAAGACAAAAGTTCCCGTCCAAATGTCAAATTTCTCAGGAACAGGGTTCCTGAGTTACCAACTTTTCCCGGCTGGGTACTGGTAGAAGGCCAAGTGGAGCATTTGTGGAAAAGTCCAGAAAGATATGGTGAAGAAACATACAAAGAGGCCCTAAAAATCCTCTGTGCCTAAATTTGGACTAAGAGGCAAAGGTTATTTCCAGAGTCCATTTGATATACAGTGTGGTCATATAAAAATCTACATTCAGGAAAGATTGTTTCTTCAAAGGTTAAAAATATTTTTGCCTGATGTTTGCCTTTGGTTGTTTACAGGGCTAAACAAGCTATCAGAAGAGTTTTATTGGGTATTTCGGACTTAGGGTTCAGAAAATATGTCAATTTTTGCGGAGAGACCTAAAAATTCTGTTTGGCCGATTTAGCCATACAATGCGGGAGAGACTGACACCGACTATACCATATCGTATAATAGCAAAGGAATTCACACAGCAATTTCAAATTGTTATCAATTTCTTCTCGACAAAAAAACATATCAGTTTGATTAAAACGTTTATTTGTAAACATAATTAAGTAAAATATCTTCAACAAATTAAATTACCAATGTTCAATCATAAAGAGTCAGTATGAAAATCACTCCTTATCAATGTCTCACTTCATGAACAAAGTGAAAACTGCTCAGGCCTTTTGTTTACATCTCTAAGGTAATTTTTTGCACAAGTCAGTATATCAGGCGTCATAAATTGGAGAACTAAAGCTGAAATGTTCTGTAAATAAATGGAATTAAAACTTAAAAATTCAATATCGCACTGTTTTTTTTCAAGGGAACACGAAAACCTTCTCTGGTTCACTTGGCTCAAGTTTCGTTGTAGGTTAAACCAGGAAATCTGCTGAACCAAAGTAAACTGTGTCTTACACCAGATATCTTGACTTTATTTGGAAAGGTGAACATGTTTCACTCAGCATTTGCTTTTGTAATCTCCGGGATATTATTTTTATAAACCTTCAATTTTCTCCCACCTTCTTTGTTTAACAATAAGTTGGTTTTAATGTTTTACTCAATCACTGATGAAGACCATGTTACTATGTAAACGTGCATTTTGTGTTTGGCTCAAAATCGGCCTAACAGGATTTTTAAGTCTATCAGCAAAATAGCATAAATTCTTCCTCCAAAGTCCAAAATGGACACCAAAAAATAAACGTATCTGAAAGGCCTGTTTATCACTCTTTATAACCAAAGCAAAATTTGAAGCAAAAATAAGTCTTAACTATTTAATTATTTTTTATCTGAATGTAGGTTTTTTTTTTTGAATCACACGTATAAGTCCACAACTGGGGAAAGAAACTAGGGTGGTGTTCTGAAAGGGAGTCTAACTTTAGACCTGGGTTTAAACCAGGATAGTCAAGGAGTGGACCTTTTTTCCTTCAAAATACTGTGAAGTTAAATATAACAGGTGAGAAAATCTCGTGGATGGGCAGTTTCCGCCATCTATGAGAATTTCTCACCCGTTACAGCACACTTTCAGAGTGAAGGTGAAAGGTCCAACATCATGCATGGGTCAAAATTCCAGTTGATCCAGTTGAAAATTGTCATTGTCTGTGACGGAACACTGGTTTCAACGGTTTAACTGTTGTACTGGGGGGGGTTTTAACTGTCAGTAAAAACATAGTTGAAAATTGTCATGGAATCAAACCGATTCAACTGGAATTCAACGGGATCAACGGGATTTCAACTGGTTCCAGTTGAAACCAATTCACTGGGAATCAACTGGAATTTTGAACTGCATGGTTAACCCCAGATCTAAAGTGAGACTCCCTTTCAGAAATACCAGCCTATAAGTTTAATCAATAGTTGTATAAAAAGAACCCCTAATTCAGTACCTGAATTTAAAATCCCCATGAGGACCTGCTGGGATTGAACGGGAACCTAGACACCAATAGCAGATACCCTGATAGGAGGAACCACTTCTTTACAAAGAATTTAATTGTGACTTTACCCAGTGTAAACAAGATCAGATATGTCTGTGTGGTCCCGTATCTTCAACACAGTAATGTGGCCCATGGCATAAAGAGGTAGCACACCGCTGATTTAATGAATGTAGTAAAATCAAATCATCAGGTGAATGCAAGACGGTGTAAGTGCAATAGCTGCCATTTGACAGGAATTCCAACAAACATACTATTATAAATGTCAAGGTTGCTGAAATGGTTTCACGATGATAAAGGCATCTGCCAGAACCATTTTCAAGCGGCCACTGACTCACGGAAAGATGAATTAAGAGCCCCGATACAGGACAGCACACTGAGTATCAGGTGGCGCTATTGCATTACCACAACAAATGGCCTACTCTGAGCAGGGTTCCCAACCTTTATGCCTAGGACCCATTTTTATGTCACCTGCTTAATTTAGTGATCACTTTGTCCCATGAGGTCTGTTGTGAAAAAGGGGTTAACATTGCTGTAAATCTGCATACTTCGAGGGATTTTCACAAACTGAGTCATATGTGCAGCTGGTGATTCCTCATTGTTGATGAGGTAAAAGGTCACTACCAAGTTGAAGGGCACATACAAGGTCAGAGGTCATGTGAAGTCAAGTTGTAAGATGAAAAGGGTTGTAGGATGAAAAATGTAAAATTACCTCCAAAAAAGTTGAAGTTCAATTGGAACCAAATTAACTATGGTTTATGGATATACACTGCAAACCATCATTGGTTTATGGGTCAAAGGTCAAATATCAAGGTCAAAGGTCATATAAGCCCATCATTCACAAATGACAGCAGAAGACATAGTGGTCCGAGGACCATGAGTGTATTTTTAAATGATACTCATGGATCAACTCAATATTTGTCTTGACAGGCAATATTGCCCCCCATCGACAGCGGATGCTGATCAATTGGGTTTTTAATAGGACGATTTGCATGATCACATAATGCATCTGTTAAATGCCCATTTTTATCCAGGACACGGGTACCAGAGTTCAGGTTACCAAAAATTCTGTTGTTCGTTCGCATATGCCGGACATGTGCCTAAACTACAATACAACAAAAGTTACCTTTGCCTCTTATTCCCAAAGTAACCAAGTGAAGTTAATTTTACAGAAAGGTAGAAGATATCACAGGGACAAAAAAACAACAAGGCACTGATGTTAAAATCTACGACAAAAGGTGGCATTTTCGATCGTAACTGTGCCCCAATTGTCACCTGCCGGACGAATACAGCGGCTGTGCAACATCATAGATAAGGTAAGTCATGTAATTGAATATGCACTGGACGTATGTTTAAGGGGACTGAGGCTGGTACAAGTTTCCGGATGGAAATGGGCACTCAACGAGATGCATAGGATCTGCAAATCGTCTATTGACATCTGAGACAATCATATAAGACTATCCCTAATTGGACGAGGAGCACCTTTATTTGATGTGTAATTTGATTGCATTTATGTGACCCTTTTATGTTGTATGAGAGAAGAAAAGTATTCCTCAAGGAAACCCATGCTGAGAGTACGACGTCAAGTATCCACATGGTAATCCGCCCCGCCTAAACCAGTCATGCGCTATATAGATGAGATAAAATAAAAGGGAAGTAAGTATATGAGGGGAACAAATAACTTCGCACATAACTTAGATGAAAGTTAAGATCATACAATTATGGGTTTAGGGAAAAATATTCTTACTACCGGTAATTGTGAAAATGAATTCATCCATTGAAAATCAATACCTCTTTGAAATCCTATGTGGAGATGTATCTAAATTGTAAGGGCAAAGGGGGCATTTGGAAATGAAATAATCCATTGGATATTCCATTAGTAATCTATTAATCCCCAGGATAGGTAATGGTATCATCCGGGTTGGTGTAGGGGCGATCGCTCACCTTTCACCAATGGGGCCTTGGATTTTGATTCCTCGTGTAGACAGTATCATGTGAATTTGGATGACAATCCAAAACCATCCTGGAGGTTTTCCCTACGAACTTTAATTTGACTCCTGCCATATAAAATCAGAGTTCTTTCCATAAAATCTGATACTTTTTTACTGGTTTTGTTGCAGCAGCCATGTGTTCAACACTGAGCCCTTATTGGCACAGCTGTTTGACCTCCATGCAAATTGTCTCTTTGATTTTAGAACAATTTCAACAACTGATCTAAGTAGGGAATGCAAGAGCTATCATCTCTGCAAAAATCAGGACAAATCATTGCGGGGAATTTGCCATATAGGCCTACAAAGGTCATGATTTTGTATTTATAGCGCCCTCTATGATGCCATTCTCATGAAAGACGTGGAAAACTAGTTTAAGAAAAATCCATTTGCCCGCAATGAAATTCGTACATTTACAAAGAGTAGTTATGGGACAGATATTCCAAATCAGTTGTCAAAAGTGTGTCACCAAAGATAATTTTTGTTTTATTTTGGTTTTGTCATAATAAATGAGACTTTCAACAGCTGTGAGGAGATATGTGCAATTTATAAGAAATAAATATTGATCGTATGATTTTATTTTAATGATTCCATAAATCAATACTCCTGCTGTAGAAAAAATAACATCTTCCATAGGGTGTAATTTCCCAATGGAATATCACAATCTGCATGGCTTAAAGTTAACGACTGCATCCGTTTCAATAATCTTACTCATTACCTAGATACGAAATGGTATGTCTCCCAAGTACCTCGAGGAACTTATTTCGGATTATAATTCAAGTATTTTCTACGCTCAGTGTCAAAGTTCTTCTTAGGGCTGGTCAATGAAACCGTAAGACTATGTATGGGCAGCTCACCATGTGAACGCCTCTGGGTGGTGTAGAAAGCACAACTCTTCTCCATAGACTAAAGACATACTTTTTTTTATCAGAGTGAATGAGCTTAAGTGATTTTTACCTGTCTTAATTTTCTCTTTACTTTTCTAGTCCTGCATTTTTGCTCGGCATGTCCATTGCCCGGCGGTGAACCCAGAAATTCTGATCAACACCCTTCAACTATAGAAAAAAACATCTTCAAACTTCGTCCCCAAACCTCTAGAATAGGATTCTCATTTATAACCTTACTTGCAAAGACGCTTGATGAATTTACAGGAACGTAAAACAGCCGGACCTTTAGAAATGTTGCCCACCAATCTCTCTGAGAGTAGTAAGGAGAATTCATCAGCCAAAGTCAGTGAAATGATGAAAGATATCACCAATTCTCCCACCCTTGCCCAAACAATCGCAGCCAGATCTCCAATCCCTTTTCGAGCAGATGCCAAGATGACGTCACACTAATGGAGTTGCCAAGGTTACAAGAGAGGGGTGTACTCGGTAGCTATTAAGCCATCTCAGGACAAGGTGTTAGTGTGTGCAGGCGATAAAGGAGGAAGGCTTGGAATTTGGGAGTGGTAAGAATTTTCTTTTCCTAGAATCCTCTGTAAAAGGGTGTTTCCATAAGGATACCCACTCTTTCTGAAATACTGTTTCTGACACCTATGAATCGGAAACGTACGGAATAAACAAATAACCGTGTGGTTTATTCCGTTAAATTTCGTTAAGGTTTACGAATTCTAGGGTGTGTCAGAAAAGGGTGTCACCTTATGGAAACACCCTTAAAACGGGAGTTTCCATGAACTGACCCATCTGACACACTTTTTTTCTGACACCACATTATGAATTCGAAAAACCTTTAATGGAATTAAGCCTGTGCTTTATTAATGAAGGGTTTCGAATTTCCTACATAGTGTGTTGCCAGATGGGTCAGGTACGGAAACGCCCCTGTAAAATCCTGGTTCTTTATTGTCGCTTCTTAAAGTGACAGGAGGAGATTGTTTTAGGATACAAATTTCTCTTCAAATTGCACACAATCGATTGTAGACCACCTACCAAGAACGCTCTGAAGTTTTTGGACAAACAAGTCCAAAAAGAGAAAACAGGCAAACTTGTTTTGAACCTGCCTGTTATTGTAATTGCCCCATAGAACACCGTGCTTTGACTTTCTGTCTGCACGACAGAAAGTACTACTAAATATCAAATTATACATAAAGACGGAGTATTCGGCCCTTATTCACTTCAGGTGTGATCTCATACATGCGAAAGCATTCAAAAAAAAATATGCAAAAAAAACCGGGGTTCGAAAAAATTGGGGGGGGCTTCTTTCTGGAAAATCCCTATGTCTCTTTAAAACGGCTGGGAATTTGACACCATTCATTGGTTCCTGTCTGGTGTTTAAATTTGCCATTTAGACTGGGTATTTTGCACTGCGTATTTACCTTATTTTGAGGGTGTATCATATGGCGTTTGCCCTAATTTTAGTGCACACCTCGTCAACGTTGTGTCTCGGGTTGTTCGAGTTTTCTCACTGGGTTTTGGCAGAGTCCTTTCTTGTGTATTTAAGCCATAAGATTCATGAAAAATTAGGTTGAAAGATACCTTGATTATAAATCTGTTTAAGAATAAAAATAAAGGGATGATATTTGAACCTGTACTCTCTTGACGAAGAATTGAAATGGTGATAACATTATGTTTTCATGGAAGAACAGCCTCTGGCCCTGTTGTCCACTCAAAATAATGACATCACATTGGTGTCAATTTTTCGTAGAGAGAGTACAGTTACAAAACCAATACACTTTATTTTCTAAATTTAAAGGTTCTGCCATTTTTTTTTGTAGATTTAAACCCATGAGCCCTATCGGTGATTTGATTGGTGGTTAAGGGCCATGGTGTAATTATTAGCCAATCAGAGAGATGGTAAGTACAAGCTTAAAAGTACATAAAGATAAAATAAAAAAACTGTACAAATATACCCTTAATTGCTTTGTTTAAATTGAACACCTAAGATCATGGGAAAGAGGTGGAAAAAATAGCACACATTTGGTCCAAAGAGCAATTTTTATTAGATATTAAGGAACCAACCCCCCCCCTTTAACCAATGTTTACGGAAAGGTGCCCGGTCATAATGATTACCAGAGCTTTGACCTTGCCCTGATGTGATCCATAATGTAGGAACTGATTTAGTGTAGAAATGTGACAAAAAAAATGTTACCTTGATTTGTTTACACAGGGATCAAAAAAAAAACACAGAAAAAACAAAAGGAAATCCGGTTTTTGAAACCCCATTCTAGTCCCGTTAAAATGCCTCACACTTTGCCTGCCAAGTAGGCAAGATATACTCTACCAGGGACTAATGATGGCACTGTCAGGGTGGTGACTTTGAGAAGGGTTGTTGTTTGACGAGGTAAGGATTAATTTTTAACCCTTCTGTCCAGTTAACTGCCTACACTTTGCCCCTGCCAATTCAGGCAAGATATACTCTACCCGCTATGGATGGCATTCAGGTGGGAGCGTTGAGAAGGGTTGTGTTTGCCGACCCCCCCCCCCCGGTCAAGGATTACTTTTTAACCCCATTCTAGTCCAGGTAACTGCCTACAATTTGACCCTGCCAATCCAGGCAAGATATACGCTACCAGCTATGATGGCACTGTCAGGTGTGGCGACTTTGAGAAGGGGTGTTTGTCGATGGTAAGGATTAATTTTTAACCCCATCTAGTGCACATTAACTGACTACCAATTTTGCCCTGGCCATCCAGGCAAGAGTATACTCTACCAGCTATGAGGGCACTGTCAGGTGTGGTGTCTTTGAGAAGGGTGTGTGGTTTGACGAGTAAGGACTACTTTTTTTAACCCAATTCTAGTAATGTTAACTGCCTACACTTTGCCCCTGCCAATTCAGGCAAGATATACTCTACAGTATGATGGCATGTCAGGTTGTTCTTGTGGTGACTGTTGAGAAGGGTTTGCCATGGGTTGTTTGAGCGAGGTAAGGATTATTTTGAACCACATTTATAGTCAAGTAACTGCTACACTTTGCCCCATGCCATCAGGCAAGATCTAATCTACCCGCTATGATGGCACTGTCAGGTGTGGTGATTTGAGAAGGGTGTGTTTGAGATGGTAAGGATTACTTTTTAACCCCATTATAGTCATGTTAACTGCCTACACTTTGCCCCTGCCGAGCCAGGAAGATATACTCTACCAGCATGATGCCACGGTTTCAGGTTGTGGCGGACTTTGAGAAGGGTGTGTTTGACGAGGTAGGATTACTTTTGAACCCCTTCTAGCCAGGTAACTGCCTACACTTTGCCCCTGCCAATCAGGACAAATATACTCTACCAGTACGATGGCACTGTTGTCAGGTGTGGGTGACTTTGAGAAGGGTGGGTTTGACGAGGTACAGGATATTTTAACCCCATCTCGTCCAGCTTAACTGCCTACACTTTGCCCCTGCCAATTCAGGCAAGATATACTCTACCGCTACGATGGCACTGTCAGGTGTGCTGACTTTGAGAAGGGGTGTTTGACGAGGTAAAGGGTACTTTTAAACCCCATTATAGTCATGTTAACTCCTACACTTTGCCTGCCAATTCCAGGCAAGATATACTCTTACCAGCTACGATGGCACTGTCAGGTGTGCTGACTTTGAGAAGGTTGTGTTTGACGAGGTAAGAGTACTTTCTAAACCCCATTCTAGTCCAGTTACCTGCCTACACTTTGCCCCTGCGCAATCCAGGCAAGATATGCTCTACCAGCTACGATGGCACTGGTCAGGTTTGGAGACTTTGAGAAGGGTGTGTTTGACGAGGTAATGATTACTTTTTAACCCCATTCTAGTCCAGTTAACTGCCTACACGTTGCCCCTGCCACGCCAAGGCAGATATACTCTACCAGCTATGATGTCACTGTCAGGTGTGGCGACTTTGAGAAGGGTGTGTTTGCCGAGGTAAGGATTACTTTTTTAACCACCCCATTCTAGTCAAGTTAACTGCCTACACTTTGCCCCTGCAGCCAGGCAGAATACTCTACTACCAGCTATGATGCCACTGTCCAGGTGTGGCGACTTTGGAAGGGTGGTTTGACGAGGTAAGTATTACTTTAGAACCCCATCTATCCAGTAACTGCCACACTTTGCCCCTGCCAATCCAGCCAAGATATACTCCCTAACTCCTACCAGCTCGATGGGCACGGTCATGTTGTGTGACTTTGAGAGGGTGTGTTTGACGAGGTAAGGATTACTTTTTAACCCCCTTCTAGTCATGTTAACTGCCTACACTTTGTGTTGGCCCCGGCCAATCCAGGCAAGATAACTCTACAGCTACGATGGCACTGTCAGGTGGGTCGTGACTTTGAGAATGGTGTGTGTTTGGGTACGAGGTAGGATACTTTTTAACCCCATTCTATTCCCATTAACTGCGCTCAACTTTGCCCCTGCCAATGCCAGGCAGATATACTCTACCAGCTATGATGCACGTCAGTGTGGCGACTTTTGGAGAGGTGTGTTTTGCGAAGGTAAGGATTTCTTTTATAACCCCATTCTGTCCAATTAACTGCCTATACTTTGCCCCTGCCAATCCAGCCAAGATATACTCTACCTACCAGCTATGATTGGCACTGTCCAGGTGGTGGCGACGTTGAGAAGGGGGTTGTTTGACGAGAAAGGATTATTTTTAAAACCCATTCTAGCCCAGTTAACTTAACTCACCTCGCAACACTTTGCCCCTGCCATCCAGCAAGATATACTCTACCACAGCTACGATGGCACTGTCAGGTGTGAGACTTTGAGAAGGGTGTGTTTGGTGAGGTAAGGATTACCTTTTTTTTTAACCCCTTCTGTCCATTAACTGCCTACACTTGCCCCTGCCAATGCCAGGCAAGATATACTCTACCAGCTATGCTGGCACGTCGGTTGTGGTGCCTTTGAGAAGGGTGTGTTGACGAGGTAAGGATTACTTTTTAACCCCATTCTAGTCCAGTTACCTGCCTACACTTTGCCCCTGCCAACCGGCAAGAGATACTCTACAGCTATTGAATGGCACTGTCAGGTGTGGTGACCTTTGAGAAGGGTGTGTTTGACGAGGTAAAGGATTACTTTTTAACCCCATTCTAGTCCAGTTAACTGCCTACACTTTGGCCCCCTGCCAATCCAGCAGATATACTCTACCAGCTACGATGGCACTGTCGGTGTGTCCGACTTTGAGAAGGGTGTTGTTGATGAAGGTAAGGATTACTTTTTTTAAAACATTCTAGTCCAGTTAAATGCCACAATTTGCCATGCCAATCCAGGCAGATATACGATACCCGCTATGATGGCACTGTCAGGCGTGGTGTTGAGAAGGTGTGTTTTGACGATGTAAGGTTTACTTTTTACACCCCATTTAGTCCAGTTAACTGCCTTACACTTTGCCCCCTGCCACTCCAGGCAAGAGATACTCTAGCAGATTGATGCACTGTCAGGTGTGGTACTTGAGAAGGGTTGTGTTGACGAGGTAAGGATTACTTTTTACCCCAATCTAGTCCAGTTAACACTGCCTACACTTTGCCCTGCAATCCAGGCAAGAGATACCTACCAGCTACGATGGCACTGTCAGGTGTGGCGACTTTGAGAAGGTGTTGTTTGACGAGGGTAAGGAAGGATTAATTTTTAACCCCATCTAGTCCAGTTAACTGCCTACACTTTGCCCCTGCCATCCAGCAAGAGATACTTACAGCTATGATGGCACTGTCAGTGTGGTGACTTTGAGAAGGGTGTGTTTTTGAAGAGTAAGGATTACTTTTTAACCCCATTCTAGTCCAGTTAACTGCCTACACTTTGCCCCTTCCATCAGGCAAGATATTACTCTACCCGCTATGATGGCACTGTCAGGTGTGGAGACTTTGAGAAGGTGTGTTTGACGAGGTCAAGGATTACTTTTTAACCCCTTTTAGTCCAGTAGTTAACTGCCTACGACAGCACATTCAAGCTTTGACTTAGTTTAGCGGCCCGGGCGTGAATGAAAAAAATATTTAGGGTGAAAACAGTCAAAATCTTGATTACTAAATGTTTATAAGGGTATAAAATTTAAAATATAATATATTTCAGATTTTGGTACTTTTAAAACCCCATATTTTCATGATTTTGAGAAAAATTCAGTTTTTGGCTAATTTTAGCCAAAAAAATGGCCCGTTTTGGGGTGACAAAAATTTTGGACTTGCGAATTTTCCTGTGAGTGTATGACAGCATGAAAACTACCTAGTAGTGGACTAATCTTTTGCTATAATTGTGAACAGGCCGGTAATTGTAATATTCAACATCATTAAATGGGATCAATCTATTCTTAGTTTTGTAACAGGGTAGGAAAGTCGGCGGTCAGGGTGACAAGCTGATTTGGGAAAAAAAATGCAATTTCGCCATTTTGAGATTTTTGAAAAAAGCCCATAATCCTCAATGGTATGAGCTATGGTGATGCATATTGTGCTGTTATATTGCAGTATTTCAGTTAGGATTATAAAATAGTTGATATAAAACTGACTAGTTGAATCGCACTGAAAAAAATAAAGTAGTAATATGGTATCCTCCTCCCCCTAACATTTCGGAGGGTGTGAAAAAAAATAAAGGCCTTCGCAAAAAAAAAATAAGTTTTCCTTTCAAAACTGTGAGGTTTAAGCTTAAAAACAAATATAAACTGCCTATAGCCAAGAAACCTCCCTCTAGGAGCAAGTTTATATTTGTTTTAGCCCCGAGAGGCCCCAGTTTGACGGGACTTAATTTTTTTGCGACCGATTTTTGCTTTCAAATTTGAGGAATTCGGGCAGAAATATAGGCCTGTACAGTGCTAGGGAAAAATTTTAAGTGAATAATTATGCATTTTTTATTTAGATTCGTGTCTACACAAAAATTTCACCCATAGAAAATAGGTACTTTTTAAATAGGATATATTCCTTTAAGTTTACACCATTTCGGTCCAACCAAACGCAAGTCAAGCTTGAACGCTTGTCCTTTACACTTGGCCCCTGCCAATTCCAGGGCAAGAGATATATACAAGCTACGATGGCATTGTCAGGTGTGGAGACTTTGAGAAGGGTGTGTTTGACAAGGTAAGGATACTTTTAACCCCATTAGTTCATAGCTGATGTAAACGGGCATTTACCCCACTGTTTTTGACCCTGCCAATCCAGGCAAGATATACGCTACCAGCTACGGATGGCCACTGTCAGGGGGTGACTTTGAGAAGGGGGCTGGTTGTGAGGTAAGGATTACTTTTAACCCCATTTTCTAGTTCCAGTAACGGCCTACCATTTGCCCCTTTGCCAATCCAGGCAAAGATATGACTCTACCAGCTTGATGGCCCCTGTCCGGTGTTGGCGACTTCTTTGAGAAGGGTGTGTTTTGACGAGGTAAGGATTACTTTTAAAACCCATTCTTAGTCCAGTAACGTGCCTTTACACTTGCCCTGCCACTTTCCAGGCAAGATAGCACTCTACAAAGCTATTGAGGCAATTGTCAGGTGTGGGAGACTTTGAAAGGGTGTTGTTGACGAGGTAAGATTCTTTTTAACCCCATTCTAGCCCAGTTAACTGCCTTGTTACACTTTTTGCCCCGGCCAATCCAGGCAAGATATACTTCTACAAAGCTATTGATGACAATGTTCAGATCGGGCGACTTTGAGAAGGGTTGTGTGACGCGGTCAGATTACTTTTTAACCCCATTCTAGTCATGTTAAAATGGCCTACACTGTTGCCCCTGCCAATCCAGGCAAGATATTACTCTAAAGCTATGATGCCACAGTCAGGTTGGATAATTTGAGAAGGGTGGGTTTGACGAGTAAGGGATTTACTTTTTAAAAACCCTAATTCTTAGTCCAGTTAATGCCTACACTTGCCCCTACAATCCAGGGCACGGATCTACTCTAAAGCTTTTAGGATTGCCAACAGTCAGGTTGGGACTTTTTGGGAAGGGTGTGGTTGGACGAGTAAGGATTACTTTTTAAACCCCATTATTTCAGTTCAGGTACTCTACCAGTTAAGATGGCACCATACTAAAATTTGAAATAATTAACATGTCTGAGGGAACTTATATTTGACTGACAAAGCAGCAAAAAGACCTTTGGTCTCGGGAAAAATAGTAGGCCACCCAGTCTCCATTCACTTCGGGAGTAATTATTTTGCACCATTTCACTCATGAGCAGTTATATTTGTGTAACTCGTAAGGGCTTTGAGAGTAAGGTCTAAGGTAAACCTTGGGAAGACAAACGTGCTGGTGAGCGGGGGTGGAAGAGGGAGGTGGTTGTGAGTAAGGTAGACCCATGTGGCGTGTATGGGAGGAGGGTAACAGAAACTCAGTGTGCGTGTGTGAGAAATGTGGAAATGGGTCCATGGGAGATGCCACAACGATGAGAGAGTGACACATGTTGACAAGAGACTTTTTGTGTGGAAGATGCGAGAAGGGTGCTGGAGGATGGTGGAACAGGGGGGAAAGATTGTGATGAGGTGGAATCGTTGAAGGAGTTACACATACCTTGGGGACAAGGTTTTAGTGGGGTGGTGTATGCAAGGTGGCTGTGACAGCTAGAGTGAGGATGGGTGGGGAATTGTGGCAAGGGAAAAGATATTCCTTTGAAGATGAAAGGAATGGTGTTGATTGTATAAGAGTTGTGTGAGATGCAGGGATGCTTGTATGGGAGCGAGACGTGGTGTATGAGCAAAATGAGATGGATTCTGAGAGAGGAAAGCGAAAAGAATGATACGAAGCGATCTGTGTGGGGTGAGAATATGGATAGGGATGAAGACTGAGGACTTATGCCGATGTTGGGTTGGAAGAGGCGATGGACAGGTTGGCGAAAGCGAATAGTGTATGTTGGTCATGGGCATGTGGTTGAGGAAGGATGATGACCATTGCTTGGGTTAAGGATGGAGGATGCTTGAATCGGGTGAGTGGGGGAAGGAGTAAGGGCAGTTGCTGACCAGTTACTGCCGACCACCCCCGTTTACGGGGACAAAAAAGGATTTAAAACTTGGGATTACTACTACTACTACTAGGAGTGTGTTTGACTTTGACTGTTGTTGGACTTGACCTAGATTGTGCTTGCTCAAGTCGTGGTAATTTTGACCAAATTGGTGGTCACAGGGCCATATCTATGCAAATGACCACTAGATGCCTTTGACCTTTTACGTCACTCAGAACCCTGATAAAAAATGTTGGACAGTCCTCCCATCTCATGCAAAAGATCAATCCAATATGTCAAAGATAAACCAATGCACAGCTGGGCAAACAGATAGCATTTCTACAAGAATTGACTGTAAATTGTCCTCTAGACACAATGTTCCCGGAACCACAGTAGGTGGCGTAGCACCCGCCTAACCGGCTTTGGCGGAACTCTCTCATAAGTTTCGTAGTGAATGAAATACCAGGAATGACCTAATACGCCCCAAGAGATCTATGATGTAGCCAACATTTTAACATGTATAGCATGGGACGCCTTAGAATGGTTTAACAGGGTTGGATGGAACGCTGAATGAAAAAAACATATGAAAAAGCATAAATCTGAG
>JAMKCH010003730.1:0-58331 GCA_023653785.1 Ophioderma brevispina
GAAAGTACAGAACCTTGATGCACACCCACCTTCACCTCAAACTCATCGGACAGATCAGACCCCACTCTAACTCTTGTTTTGGCTCCTTCATACAAACTCATCACTGCTCTAACCACTACTTCTGGTATCTCTCTCTAACTCATCGCCCACTCCATCACTTTCCTCGGTACCCTATCAAATGCCTTCTCCAAGTCTACAAACCATACACCTGGCACAAAAAGTATCTTGGCATGTTTTTCGATCAGTATTGTGCCAAAGTCAGACCATTTTGAAAGCTTTCGAAATATACATTTTGTTCCTTTGGTCTTGCTCTTTCATTTAGCACCTTGCTTGTAAAAAAGCGTGCAAAAATGGATGAGATAGAGCGCCCGAAAGACGCAAACCCCCCAAACCAAAAGTTGCAGTTTTTGGATTTTTCAGTGCTCACTGTGTATTGATTTTGCACAAAAGAGCCGAGGTTTACCGACTGAATGAGCGAGAAAGCTAGTCTTACAATATTGATTGTGGTACACATGTTCGTGTCCCAGTACACTGCAATGCCCATTGAAAAATCCAAAAACTGCAACTTTTGGTTTTGGGGGTTTGCATCTTTCGGGCGTTCTATCTCAGCCATTTCTGCATGCTGTTTTACAAGCCAGGTATTAAATGAAAGAGCAAGACCTAGGCAACAAAATGTATATTTCGAAAACTTTCAAAATGGTCTGACTTTGGCACAATACTGATCGTAAAACATGCCGAGATACTTTTTGTGCCAGGTGTATATACAACTTCTTCCCTTTAGCTCGATATTCCTCTTAAATATTGCATATTGTTATGCTCTAAGTCCTCAAGACATATGGCCTCTCCTGCATATGATGTCATGCCATTTCAACATTCTGTATAATCAGCGGGGTTTTAAAAAAATATTATTTATTTCTATAATATCTGTAAATAAATAAATTGTATTATTATGTAATGTATTGGCTGAATGATAATAAAACTTATTTGAATTTTAATGTGAAAAAATGGATCACATTCATTTTGGTATTATGTTTTGGAACAAGGGGCATATTTGGAGGTACATATGTGATGCGATCTGGGAAAACCCGACACATGGTGGGAAATTTATATTTTGAGTTTTTACTATCACTGCAGAGTTTGAAATATTAAGTTTCCATAACTGTTTACTTCTTCTTTGATACACACATCAAAAGTTACGCCTTATACAATCTGACAAAAAAAATTAAGTACAATATAACAGATTTTAGCTATTTCCTTTATTTTTTCAAAACTGTCCTGTGCGACATGTGGCGGGTTTTCCCAGATCACATCACATAATGTGAAGGTGAAAGGTCATGGACAGCCACTTCATTTCATTTGAATCATAGTCATTGCCAATGGTAAATATTCTGATTTATTTTAATAGTTTTAATCAGACAGCCTATCAAAGATTATTGTCTGTATTTTTAGCCATTGAAGAGTAGAAATCATTAACAATCTACCGAAATCATCACACTTTGGCCTGTGTGAGCAATTACAGAATTGATATGCTAATTATTCCAGTAATGTGTTTATGTCCATGCCCTTAGGCAAAACAGAGATGTTAAGACAAGCATGTTTTAACAATTATTTATCTTCTTTACAGGTGCTACGTCTCCCGAAATTGTATTAATCTATTACAATCATCCCGCTGATAAAGACCATGCTCAGCAAATCAAAGACAAACTATTGGTACAAAATAATGGTCTTGCTGTTACTCTATGGGAAGACTGCATGGATGAAGCTACAGAAACATTAAAAAACCTTTTTGCCTGGCTCCAAAGATGCAGGTACATAATAATTGTGAGGACTGAAAGTTTTGTTGAGAGTCACCAAAGCATGTTTGAAAATGCTGTCACTTCATTTGAGCCTGATTATTGGGATATCATGAAATCCAACGTGTTCATTGTGTCACACACCAGCCAGGAACTCCCAGAATGTTTGAGGGATGGTCCTATAAACATGGAATTCAAGGATGACCAGCAATTTTGGGATGAACTTCTTAGAGATGTAACACAAGCCACAAATGGATTGAGACCAACAGACATCCTGAATATTAACATAAACAGTCCACGGGATGCCTGTAAGTGATTTATGTAAATCACAATTATATGAATTAAATGGATCATTGCAAGAGAAGAATCTCGTGTATATCCCATGAATCAATCCATCTCTTTAACAACATTTCATTGTGTGTCGCATTCGGGCCCATTCAAATGCATTGTGTCCTGTTCGTAAGTCACACATTTGAGCGCCTGATAAGGACAGTAAATGTGAGTCCTTAGTGATTTGAAGATGGTCCCTTAATTTATTTAAACATTCTCATGTTATTTGCTCTCTTTTCAACTAATGACTCACAAAATAAATCATAGTCCCCAGATAAAAATTGGGTTAGTCTTGCAAAAGTTCTTTGAAACCAGCCAGAGATAGATACCCCGAAGATTTTCTCCCTAGCAATGATCACGTGGTGTCACGTGATATCGCAATTTCTTGAAAGTTGGCGAGATGGCAATCGCCTTGGCTCGTGGTGATACACACCAGATCTTCTCTTGGTCATTGCTTTTGGTATTAGTATAGTGGTAAAACCAAAGTTTTAATGCGGGGGGTTGTCTGGAATCACTGTACATTACAGCAATGCCTGCGGGTGAGGAGTTATTGGAGCAAAAGGTAATTGACCGATGCCCCTTCCCGGACGTCAATGTGCTGAAATGCCGCCATTACTCCCAGAGCTGACGCCCTTGTAGGTAATCTGCTTTTTGTTCTAACCAGGTACCCACTCCTTTCCTCATTGGATTACTTAAGAAACCCGCGGGTTGACGGTTTTAGCCGCCGACAACCCGGCCCTGGGACAGGTACTATTGGGTTCAGGACACCGTATCAGGCCCTCAAGAAAATCTAACCCGACCGTAAAAAAAAAGAAAAAGCACTAAATGTACTTGATCCATACCTCAAATGTACTTTAAGTATCCCTTTTCACATCGCCCCAGTGTATTTAAATGCTTTTTTGTTTTCTTTTCCTACCATTGTGAAGAGTGTATTATTTTTTTGTCCTTTGACAATTGCTTCCATCATTCTGCACTGTACTTTTCATCAGTCAGGTCAGGTTTTCTCGAGGGCCTCCTACTCATACCCTGGTAAACTGCTAAAACTGTCACTCCTACGAGTTTCTAACGAAATTTGATGAGGAAGATTCTCTGGGTAGATTAAAAAGATCTACTACAAGGTGCAGCTCTGGAGAGCGATGGTGGCTAATCCAGCACATTGACGTCAGAGGGCATCCTCAATTATCTTTGCTGCAATAAACCCTCATGCAGCAGTATTGCTGTGAATGGGGGCGAATCCGGCCACCCCTGTTAGCAGGTCAAAAAACCGATTTAAAAACTGTGTGTTCTACTACACTCTACTACTACTTCATCTTACTTATGCCTAATATTCCTGTGATGGACATTTGGGATGATTCAAAGTAAATCCCATGCACAACCAAGTACGTATATGCAAAGAGTCATAGAAAGTACAATTACATAGTACATAAGGTCTCCTTGGATGTACTTTTGAGTGTAGCTTTCAGCATCCTAATTGTACAATACCAACTACTACTACATACAACTAACCAAAGTTTTAAATCCGTTTATTTATCCCCGTCGACGGGGGGTGGCCGGATTCACCTCACATTCGCAGCACCGCCCCTGACTCCAGCCTTCCATTTCACCTGATGCAATGCAATCCTCCTCCATCCTCAATCCCAACCCAACCCTCCTACCTCCGCCTCCCCTTGTTTTCTTCCATGTCTTCTTTGGAACTCCACCCCTCCTCAAACTTCCACCATCAAACTCAAAAAGAGGCCCTTCTAACACAAATGCTCGTCATCCTTCCTCAACACATGCCTATACCACACCGTCACTATTCACCTTCGCCAACAAAACGTCCACCGCCTCCTCCAAACCCAACATATGCAAACAATCCTCAGTCTTCATCCCTGTCCCACTTCACACCACACATTGCTTCTCTCTGTCCTCCTCAAAATCCCCATCTCATTTTGCTCAACAAAGCCACGTCCACTCCCATACAGCATCACTGATCGCACCACTCTATAGTCACCATTGTCCTTTCATCCTCAAGATACTTTTCCATGCAACATCTGCCCACATTCCCTAAACTTCACAACCACCCCTAACTCACTCTTCACTGTCACACACAGCCACCTCACATTCCCCCACACCCCCACTAACCTTATCCCCTAGGGTATGTGAACTCCTTCAACGATCTCCCACCTCAATCACACAACTTTCCTCCTGTTTCACCCACCGCCTCCACTCCCTTCTCACATCTTTACACCAAATCTCTTGCCAAACTAGGGTCACTCTCTTCATCTTTGGTGCTCTCCCATGGATCCATTTCCCGCACTTCTCACACCACACTGAAATTTGCTTTTATACTCTCTTTCCCCCACACACCCCCACATGGGTCTACCTTACTGCTATCACCTCCCTCTCCACCCACTCACCGCCTTTTGTCTTTCCAAGTTTACCTTCAGACCCTTATCTCTCAAAGCCTTCTTCCATTTCCAAACTCAAAACTCTCCCTCAGTCCCTCCAATGTCGCACTCATTAAAACCAAGTTCTCAACCTCAAGTCATCAAACCTTCTTTTGCACTCGTTGTACTACATCAATCATAATTGCAAAATCAATGGTGAAAAGTACAGAACCTTGAATGCACACCCACTTCCTTCAACTCCTCGGACAAATCAGACACCACTCTAACTCTTGTTTTGGCTCCTTCAACAAACTCATCACGGCTCCTAACCACTACTTCGTACTCTCTCTTCCTCATCGCCCACCCCATCACGTTCCTAGGTACCCTATCAAATACCTTCTCCAAGCTACAAAACACATATACAAAGCTTCTTCCCTTTAGCTCGATATTCATCTTGCACCCTCCTAAAATAACCACTGCATCTATCTTTCCCTTCCCTGGCATAATTAAGTTGCATCTCATCCACTTCCCCTATCTTGCGAATCCTATTCCTCCATACCCTCTCCCCCCCACAATCTTCAGTGCATGCCTAACAACTTCATTCACACACCCCTAGATGCACCACAACTCATTCCATCCCCTTTCCCTTTAAAAAATTGAATGACCACACGCACTGCCAACTACAAAAAACAATACACCGGCATCCTCCCCCATCCAACACCCTCTGACACCACCCATCACACAATCCCTATCTCTCCACTCGCACTAAGCCATCTTTCACACTCACCTCTGAGGTCCAACCGCCTTAACTTTTTAAATTTCTCTTATTGCCTTCACCACTCTTCCCGGTTGACCCTCTTAAACCTGTTAGCTGGCCCTTCCACCACATCACAGCCTCCACCTTCTGATCCCACCATTCTCCTCATTCATGATTCTCTCCATATGCTCTTCCAATCTACCTCTATCTTCCTCACTGAAATTCAACTTTGGCCATCCATGTCCTCATTCGAGATGTGCACCGCATCACGTCGTGGATTTTTTTCCCTTGAAGTGTGTGGTAGACATTATGATAATGGAAATCCTGAATTTTGAGCTCATACCGCCTATCATTTTCCAACAGGAGCAATCAGAAATTTAGGTGGGTCACCATCAAAAATGCTATCATTGCAAAAGACAATTTTTGAGAGGGCCATAAACTTGTAATTGAACCCTCCCCAACTTTGAAAATCACTATCTGTATTTTTTGGTGTGAATTCAAATTTGGCCTCAAAAATGTGATAATTCCTTTACTTTTAAAGTTATTGGGTGTAAAAATGCAATATCTTTCACATCTGTGACCAAGTTGGGGGGTCAGAAGTCCGTAAGTAACAATATTTTTAATGTCGATTTTCTTGTTAATCTGAGTCCCACAAACTGCAGGACTTTCTCACCGTAATAATAAGCACCTAGGTAAGTAATAAGTGATTTACAGCCTAGTTAAAAATTCTAATTTTGCATTTTTACTATATTGGCCCCCCCCTGAAAATCAAAATGTTGACCTACGACATCACACCTCTACTTCAGATATGTTGACGATACATCATCAAGAACTATTCGTGAAAGAACCATCTAGCTGGGGTGTTTGATGTCTTCATTGTTTTTCAGCACAAGACACTTTTGCTGATACTCCCCATAGAATGTATATGGTGAGATACACTGTGCATGTACAAGTGACCCGTGGGTCAACTATACCGTTGGTGTGGTAACTTTTTTTGAGTGTGTATTTGTTGTGAAAAGAAAGACACCAAGCTAGTTCTTCAAGGGAAGTTGTTTATGATATCTCTCACATAGCTGAAAGTAGAGGGGTGTGTCAATGTCACCAGTGTTTTTCAGGGGGGGTCAAAATGTGTCCAAAAAGTACAAAATTGCCATTTTCAAAGCAAGGGGCAGTCACGTCACTTATTGACTTGTCTATGTGTTCCTATGGTATTTGTATTGGGTTTAAAGGTCTACTATGTAACTCTGTTTGACCAAAAGATGGACACTAAAAAATTCTTTTATATTTGGACGTTATGACCCCCCAACTTGGCCCCAAATGAACAAAGGCGCATATTTAGGCCTCATTACTCTAAAAGTAAACATGCTAACTATGAACTTCCTCCTGATGCCAGATTTGAATCTACACCCATATTACCCACAGATAGTGGGGATTTTCAAAGTTGTGGAGGGCTTCATTTCTAATCGGTGGACCCCCTCCAACAGAAGTTTTTTTTTTTCACATTGGGTGGCACTTTTGAGGTAACCCCCCTAAATTTTCCAATTGCCCTTCCTAGCGTGAAACGAATGGACTATGAGCCTCAAAATTCAGGATTTCATAAAAAAAGCCTCAAATGCATTTAAAAATCAAACACTTTAAAAAAAAAAAAATCCAAGACGTGCTGCGGTGCACAGCTTGAATGTTGGACATGGACTGGGCCCCTTTCCATCCTTCCTCTCATACATCTTCCCCCTTTCAACATGTCTTCCAACCTTTTTCAAATCATTGCCTCACTAGCTTATACACCTTGTTTGGGAGTCTCTCTCCACTCACTCAGCCCCTTCTCTGCCTCCTCCTTCATACCTTGTCGCACCACTTTCTTCTTTGCTCGCTTCTTAGCTCTTAAGCTACCTATTCTCCTCCGTACCATTTTTTCTCATATCCATATGCATCTTTCTTTCTCGCTATCTCCTCCCTCACCTCATCATTCCACCAACCCGTATCTCTCCTGTCTCTCCTAACTTTTTTTCCCACGCACTTTCATCACTGCCATGTACACCCCTTCTTTAAGCCTCCCACTAATCTGGACACATCATCCCCACAGCTCCCTAACTCTCTTCTCAAAATTCTTTCTTCTCTCTTCTCTTCACTTCCATACTTCCTCCTCTCATACACTACCTTCCTCACCACCTTTTTCACCTCCTCTTATCCACATTTGTAACCACCAATCGTGTTGCAGTTCTCCTGGAATCACCTTAACATTCTTCAGAAATTTCCCTCCTCTGCCTCTGCCCATAACACAAATCAATCTCTATCTCATTTCTCCTAGGCTATATTCACTTTCCTTTTGTCCTCTTCTTGAACCATGTATTGGCACACACATCTCTTTCCTCATCACAAAAACTCCAACAACATTCTTTCTTCCTTCCAGATTCCTCTCTCCAAACCTATTTCCCTCCATGACAAACCCTTCAAAACCTTTGATCCTTTTCCCCACATCCCGTTAAAAACACCAACACATAAGACCAGTTCAACGACACTTTGCAACCTCCCTATTCCTCCGCCAACTCATCATACACTGTTCCTTTTCTTCACGCTTCTTCCACACTGCGGCGCATACCACATCTCAACCTCACTACCTCTTCCTCGAAACCATTATAACTGTTATCACCCTATCGCTCTTCCTTCTCACCTTCCATCCCCACACCTTTTCAACACCGCTCCTCTTTCACCAAAACTTCACAATCACCAAAACTCCCATAACCACCCCCAATCCCTGCCCTCCCCCCTCTTCCACCCTCACCTCCTGTACACAAAATACACCACAGACGTCCACCTTCCTCTTCTTCACTTATTCCACCCCTGTCCCTTTCAAACTCCCCAGGTTCTAACTACCAAACCTCACCCCGAGCCGCCTATCTGGCGTAATACCGTCATTGGCCAGGCGGCACCTGGCGCTATCTCAAGGTTATTCCTCCTCTCCGCATTGATATAGTGTCTTATCAAATAAGGTCAAAGCACTTTAGAAAGTAAGTACAATTTGGCCAATAACATCATAAAACAATAGATTAAGTAAGTGATGGAACTGATATACACTTGACAATATATTGCAGGAATATTGTTTAAAAAGTACTTTCAAGTACAGGTACGGTACCTGGTTTACCAGGGTTAGAATTAAGGTTAATAAACTGGCGCTAGCATCTTTTGAGGTCATTGTTTTGAATCAGAGGGATTTGGTTTGGTCCCGAGGAATTCGCCCAGGGCGACAGTCCGAGAACCAAACCAAATCCCCGCGATAAACAAGAAACCGAAAGACAGCTACGCAAAAGTTTTAGGGACACCTCATTCATAACCGTCAAGATTTATTGGTCAAATGTCCACGTGGTCCGATTTCCGGTCATCTTGTTTCATGCCCTTTACATCCCTCGTTCAATCTAAAACAGCCAGTGACACTTTGTTTTGTTTAAACCAATCATGAACTACATCCTCGTGCGATATTCTTATACGGTCATTGTGCACGTATTTGACGCAGCAGGATAGTAGGAACTTCATACGCGGAGGCATTAAAAGCTATTATTAATATCGATCTTGTGAGATATGACGATGACCCCCCGTTGGCGTTAGCGTCTTCACACCAAAGTGCAATGTGATTGAAACACAGGCATTGCGCCTATTCGTGAGATTATGAATATGCCTTATAAGTTACCCACAAGCACCATGCCTTTGTGAGGGATGTAAGACTTCCCGAAATTTCCTGAATTCTGAAATTTGGCATTTTAATATTTAGAACTGAGTGATGGTTTTTGGGTAGGGGATATACCCCTTTAAACTCCTTCTGTAGCCATCCCCACATAAAATAAAAGATCGCATGCAAGTGTTTTAGGCCCCGCTGGGCAGGCCGGATCTTTTTTGGAATTGATGATATCCTGATTTATGTATATCGACATAGCAGGACAACTGAGTAGACATTTGCTTGGGTCATTTAGAGACTCATTCCTGAGATTTTTTTTCATGTTCAATTGTTTTGAGCCAGTTTGGTAAAGTCAGGTGGCAGCAATGGAATGTGCATACTACACTGAAGGACAATATAGCAAATCCCAATCTCTTGCACAAAGGTTGTGTTAAATCCTTCTCATAAAATGGATCAACCAAAAACATCAGCCTGTATCCAGGCAGTTATAAACCGACTCACTGCGACTGCCTTAATTGTCATGCCAGGTACGGAGCATTGAACTTGGCATGTTGTTGCTCGTCACCAGCTCCGCATTAGCTGTTCCTTAAGCTTCCCAATATGACGGCTGCAACATATGTAGATGAAGAAAAGGAAACATCGAATACCATGAAAGTTGTACTGCAACTGGAGAGGGAGGGTTTCCCCCCAGGGACCATAGCGCTCAACCCACCACCCCGCCCATCCCAGTCCAGGGGGCAGTCGCAGGAGCTGGAAGGAATGGATTACAGGAATAGTTATAATAAACCTGGGCTTTGATATTATGAATACCACCCATACTGGTGTATATATTATAGATTTTATATTTACCCGTTTATGAATGTTAACGAGTTTAATTTTGCACGAGTTTATTTTGGCACAGTGGGTCGCAGTGATTAATCATTCTGCCACTTTTGCCTTGGTAATTTTCCTTGAGGCAAGTTTCCGGTTTTTCCCGGAAATCCAGGTTTTTAACAACCCCAAAACCGTCCGTCTTTTTCGTCTTTGGTTTGTTAGTACAGTTTCCCCAAAAAAACGGTTTTCCGGTCGTCTGGTGAGCCAAAAATAATAAAAAATAAAAGTGTGATTTAAGGACGAGCATTTAGTGCTATATAATGCTCCGCTCCGGCAACTCGAAATTTACACGCGTCGCTGTTTTCCGACTCGACCGCCATACCGTGACATTGTACAAAAATCTTACGACGGGTACCGTAAGCGATCATCCTACAAGCTCCGTGTAAGGAGTTGATCAGCGGCGTCACGTTAAAAGTTTTTCTTTTTGTTTGTTATGTATATCTTTGCAGGTAGGAAAATGGAAAATTTTAAACTTGTGGAACGGACTGATGATTTACAAGCGCTAGAAGGAAAGATAAAGAATAAATGGAACTGGTCATGGTTGGAAGAGATATGACAACGACGATTTTTTGTCATAGTACTGAATTTGAGGAAACTGAACCAAGCTGGACTGGCATACTGGCACATGGTGTAAGAAACGCGTGAATTATGGATCGTCGGGGAAGAAAGCGATCAAGGATCAAATGGTCACGTCAACCAAGTTGTACATAAAAAACTAAACAGGGGGGCATTGAAAAATGCACAGATTTACCAGCCTGTTTTTCAGCCGCTGCTGTGATGACCTTTACCAGAACCATCAACTGTGCAAGGCTTAGGTTTGTTTCTGGTAACCAAAACCAGAAGTCAACATATCTTTTAACACTACTCGTTATCATCTACTGACCTCTAGTTTTGGTACTTCAGATTTCGGGGCAATGTACATTTTACGAGAACAGGCTAAATTTGTGAAAGTGGAACTCCTTTCGTTCAGCTAAAACTTACCCAAATGTCAAAGCTATAAAATCTATTCTAGGCGTCTGCTTAGAACACTCATCATCACCTGCATCATATGAAATCGTTATATTACCTTCCGATAATATAAATTCAATGGAAAACATGACACTGCCGAATCTACCGTGGACGTTGTTGATGTACTATTTGGATGAATGCGTATCGACGGGAAGTCAGGTAGCTAAATCTGCCCACGGGCATATTGAACTCGAAAAAGAACGTGCTCATTTTGTCTTGTTGGAGTGATTGAACATGTAGGGTGTTCATATCATTATTGAACGTGTGTCTTTACCAGTAGTTACAAAAATAAATGGATCGCCATATCGCGCAATGTATTTTGAATTGTATCTATCATTGCTAATAAAATAACAAATTACAGTGCCTCATCTGACAGTATACAGAATCCGGTTTGACACATTCAACCATCACTCGGCAGCCATAGCTGGGGTCTTCCTTGCTTGAATTCACCCAAATGTGCAGATTAAGTGTAGATTTTGAATCGACTTATCAAGTGTGGTACAGACGTACAAAAGATTTGGGTAGGTTTTGGGTTGGATGCCCCCCAGTAATGGCGGATCAATTCTGACCATCATCTGGCTGGTCGGATTTGTCTATAAATAACAGTGGCCAAATACTAGGACCTGTACAAATGGGGTGGGGTGGGGTAGGGGGAAGGAGCAGAAGTGTGTCAGAATTTTGTAATTGGGGGACAAATTTGCCTCCTTCTTGTAGGCACTGGCATTCACCAAAGGTCAGTTCGTTGGGAGAAGAGGAGGTACAGTGTTCTTCCCACAATGCAATTCTTCAAAAACAATATTGCACTGGTTGGCCACGAATTTATCGTGCCAAAAAGGAACTCATCCCCATCTTAAAGTACTTTCACTTATGATAAATCATTTTCAAGAGTGCAAGCAAAGAAACATACACGCATTTAATCATCACCATGCACAATTACGGCCGTAAGTGTGTATCCATTATGTTAGTAATTACTTTTGTTTTACACTACATTGGCAGAAGTAATTGATAAATTAGGATGCATTCAGAGAAGATATATCATGTTACTACTTCTATGGTACAAAAATACCAGAACAAAAAAAATAGATCGAAAAAATCTTAATTTATCTTCATGTAAACCGAACTGGCCGTGATACTAACGCGCGTTCACAATGTCCTTGCTCGACACCGCCGCGAACACGTTTCGAAGTGGCGTTCAAACACTACAAACATACTCTACATACTCGTAAGTTTGGCACGTGTATGACCCGGAATGACCAGGGTTGGACCTTATAACCCCACACTGCTTATAGTTTGGAGTTAGACAAAAATGTGGTTCTGATTGTCCCCAAAATACGTCCAAAATCCGTTCATTTTCAGTGGTTTTGAAGCTTGAAACTGCAAGGATGGAGAGAAGGTATGTGAGATTCTTAGTATCATAGAAATTTGAAGGTAACTTGCTTGGTTATGAAATACGAGGATTTTTTTTTTTGCAAATACTGGTTTTATTAATCCGTTCATGATCCCGCACTAGCTTCGTTCTGAAAAAACTAGAGGGCCTTTCAATGATAATGTACAGTGTTAAGATAATGGCCGAACCTCTGGTTTCATTAATGGAACTAAGGCTAGGTAGGCATGTTTCAAAATACAAGCAAGTCAGCCCATTCATCATGTTATTTTGATCAGTCTTGTTTATCATGACATCTGTGAACATCAGAATTAAGTTAATGATCTGAAATATTAAATTGTATAACAGACTGGAAAAAATAACGGTGGTGTCAAATGACATATCCCCTCTGCCCTTAATTACCATTCTGTTGAAAAATGTATTTAAAAAAATTGACTCTCCAGATTGACTTTTAAGTGAGTTTAAAATGCTAAAATCCCGGAGCTTTGGGCACTGCCACTTAATATTTTGTGACACATTTTATCAAAGACCATTGCAGGGCGGAGCTACGCCAATTGGCAGGGTGCCTTTAATTTTGTATTTTTGGTTTAAGAACCCTGCCAGCAGCTATTTCTGTGCCACTTCACAGTACTATGAAATTGTTAACATTTAAGAAATGGTGTTTGTTGCAAATGATACTCCTGAGACTTAAGCATTTTAAGTATAATGCTGCCAAAATCAGCACTTTTTTTGTGATATAAAGCAAAAAACATTTTTAAATGTAAAAAAAAGTATTAAAGTTTTGCCTGGGGATTTGTTTTCATCCTTACATACATTAAAAGTAAGCTAGTAGTACTTGTAATTACTCAACAGTTCAACCAGTAGGGACACACCTAAAGAATGTGCCAATGGTGCTCCCCTGAATGTGACGGCTTCAACCAGTGAATCAACATCTGCGTAAGTTGAGGGTTCATAGATTCTGATATTGGAATCTTTAATGTTTTGAACATTTTTGAACAATTTTGAACTCTTTAATTAGTTTGTCCATGCATAATGATACCAATTAGATTAACAGTATTGTACAAATATGGTAACATTCTTTGCTGCACTCTGCTTAGATGGCTTCCACATTTTTATATTTTATATTATTTTACTATCTGGATTTAATAAAATGATTTTTCTCTTTTAAGCAATGTTTTCATTTCTAATTTCCTATTTGTTTAACCATGTTCTTGTAAATTGAAAATTTACTCTAGTTGTGATTTAATTTACCGCATTCTTTGTTATTTTGAATATTAGTTATTATTTTAATGTTATATCTAAATATATTATTGTTGCCAATTAGGATCTTATCTGTTATTAGTACTGTATTATTATCCTTATTATTTAGTGTTGTGTATTGGAATTGTCATTTAAACTTGCCAAATTTCATTTGTAAAGAATTGAAATTTTAGATAAATTTCAGAATTTTGACTCTGTGTTTTATTTATCAAAATTTTCAAACCAAATGCGTACCATGCCAGTGGGAAAGAAGCAGCACCCAAACCAATCGTAAATATAAGCGATCGTAAAAGTCATGCCGAGGCACGAACACTGGCGTTCATAGACTGAGCAGACATTTGAAAGTTAAGCAATGCGCCCGATCTCATCGACTATGCAAAAGAATGGCCCGACGACCCAAGGCTTTAGACATGTACCAGAGGCGGCGAACTTCAGCTAACCTACAAAGGCTTGTGCATGGCCTGAAAACGTAACAGAAAACGTCTTGTCAGGATATGAAAGTAGAACTTTTTTTATTAATGTAGATGAATCGACATTAAAGTAGTAATAAGTAAGGTTTTTACAGCAATGGTTTCTTATTATTCTGCAGAGAGAGAGGAAGCGTTGTAAAGCATTACAAATCTGTGACCCTAACAGTGCAGATGCCAAGTCTTACTTGCAGTGGTTAAAACCATGACTAAAGAAGATGGAATTCCCTTTGATAATCTAAGAAGTGCTCTGCGAGGGGGGGGGGGGGTCTCAGCCAATACATGAGGGGTAAGAAGGGGGCTTTGAAACACTGATTCGCAAGAGGGTAACGCATGCATTGATATAGATGGCGATGTGTGTCATCATATTCACAATGCTACCAAATGTTTGTAAACACTTTGAACATACAGTGGAGCAACTGTTAGATGACTTGCATACAGAATTCAAGTACTCACCAGACTTACGTGCATTCCTCAACACAACTGTGTGAAATAGTTCAATGCGATTACCACATTCCAAAAAAACGTGTGCCTCACAGATGGCTATCAGTCCTTGACGTCCTAGAGCCAAATGAGAGAATGCTTGATGACATTTACATTGCTATATTGGTCTTGGTTGCCCACCAAAAGATAGAACAATTTATAAGAAGTACTAAATGAAATCTTAGAGCCATAGATCCAACAAAGTAAAAAGCAAAAATTGTCAAAATTGTCCAGACAGCGCAAAACAAAGAACTTGACAAAGGAAGGAAAGGCTAGAAAGGACAGGATTGTGGCATGTCTGTTCTACGAAGAGTTTATTACCTTTGTAAATATTCATATGTACTTGAGTGTACTTCCAATACTTCCAAGCTCTATGTTAACCTTTGAGCAACGAGCCCTATGGTCCATAGTACTACAGAAGAGCAGATGAGCTAATCAAACATTTTCGCGCTCTTTCATCAAGCATGAAAAAATCAAGCTGGCCAATTTCCCCCCGAACTTGAAGCAGCTGGGTTGGAGCCAGAGAAATCCAGCAGGATTTTAATATCAATCTTTGTAGGAGCCAAAAGGTGAAGAAGATACGCGCAGAACCAACCAGTTGAAAAAGTCACATTGCGTGACAGAATTTCTTAGGTCATTAGGAAAGCTTCCCCCTACCAGAAATGGGTTAAATTCCAACTTCAAAAAAGTGCCAATCACAAACCCAATGCTTAATATCAACTATCCTTGGGGGCCCAAAAAAAACAATTGATCCGGTGAGTATGTGCAGGACATCATGTAAACAAGCAAAATGCCTGAAAAGGCTACCAAGCCATTCCCACTGTGTCAATAAGAAGAACAAATAGATAGTACAACCACCAAAAGTAAACACGATTTGTTGTGGACCCTACATTGCTAGATCTTTTCCTCAGCGATGGAACCCCAGTCCAATCAGATATTTGAGGGGCAAGATAGGGGACAATACCCAAACATTGGCATGGTACTCAGGGCTTGCCTTTCCATTCTTATAGCTCCAATTGTGGAATCAAGTTTCAGTGTTATGAACAGTAATGGGATTCCAAAAAACAATTCGTTAGCTATTACACATTCAATGCTTTGCAAAAAGGACATATGACTTAAAAGCTGCCCAAGAAGACAAGCCTGGAACAATATCAAGAAGCCCAAGCATTACGCCTCACCAGGGACAGATCATTTGCTATCACATGCAAACTGGCGTAGTCACGATCGAAACAAAAACAGGAACGCATTCTCTCCAAAGAAGAAATATGATAGTTCAAATGTGCAAACCAGGGCCCTAAACATCAGAAAATGGACACACAAAAGAAAGTTGACAGCAATTTCTGGTGTCAAGCCTAAAAAGAGAACGACAGAGGTCTGTGCATGCTACAGCAAAGGCTATTGTGGGGAACAAGTTTCTGCAAGGAAAGAGATGGTGCCAGTGGAAGAAGCTCAAAGCAAAAAACATTAATAGGTAGGTAGCCTTTATTTCTTAAATTACATTCAGTGTCCTGTAATGTTTATATTTTGAAACAGTTGTTGTATATGAAGGGAGTGCAATGATAAAAAATGATTTGCAGGCCTATTAAATGTTAGACCATTTTCGGGAAATTTTGTAATTATCTCTTTCAGCATTACTGAGGAGTTAGGCTTCCGATGGCTCTCTAAGGGTTGTAAAAATGCTAAAAGCCAGGAGATAAGGGGCGCTGGCCCCCTGGGCCCCCGCGCGGGCTCTGCCCCGGGACCCGGCAGGGGCATATTGCGGCCCTCTGGGACCCCCGGCGATTTCCAGGGTGTTTTAGAAGAAGGTGCTGGCATCCCGTATTTACTTGATCAAAGAATATTAATCGGATTTTGTATATTGCAGTCAAAAATGTGATAATCCACAAGCACAATATTTACAGGGATGTAAAATTTTAAGGAAAATTTCCTGAATTCAGGAAATGGATTAATCAAATTTTCTGCACTATTATTTTTTTCATCCCAGTTTTGGGGGGCCTCTTTTTGCCCAAATTTATGTGGCTTTTTCGTGTTCATCACTACTTTCCGGATTTGTTAGTGCACACTCATTTACATCCCCGTGTTTTTTTATTGTGGATTCAGAATCAAGTATCATTGTATATTGTCCGTGTGAATACAAGGTCTAAGTGCAATAGCTGCATGTGATACATCTGTGTGCTGCCATGTATTAGGATAACTCCAATATCTTTACCTTGAGTCAGTTGGCTCTTGAATTGTCTTTAGTCCGTCTGTGAACAAGTTGGCCTGTAGAACCATTTCAGTAGCCATCTAGCAAAAGACTTGGCTAATATTATGTGGATGGTAATGGCAGATATGCACTTACACCTTCTTGCACTCAAGGACGATATATTTCCCGTTTTTTAGCCCTCTAAGGCTACCAACTTTTTACAGGATCTCTGATTGGCTCATTACATATAAACATGATAATATCCATCTGAGTAAACCATCAAATAGACCTTGTTTATAGCGCACCTTTATGCTTTTTCTTAACTTGTCTCTCATTGGCTATTACATCATATCACATTATTAATACAATCAAATTGGTTGTACCATGTGTTGAAAAAAACTGAGGTGAAATTGGACACTTTTTGATGAGAAATCATGAAATCAGCCATTTTTTAACCCTATTTTAACCGCCGATCGGGTCAACTTTTTCCCCGAGCAGGCTATACTTTCCCCCTGACTGGGCGCTTTGCCTCCTTGGAACCACCAGATACATCATCTCAATTCAATGAACTCATTTTAAACCCAGTTAACTAACTTTATTAAGCAACGGCGACCATTTAGTCAGCCATTTAGCTGGCCATTCCATCTTCTCCCGTGGCTTTTACCTGGATTTGTTCCGGAGTCCTGTCCCACGTACCAATCCAGATCCAGACCAGGGTGTCTTTGCTACTGGGAAGTACCCAATGATAAGATGCATGTTTTGCAGGACACTTTTACACGTAATTCTTGTTTGTCATTCCGGAAGTGGGTTTTGAATAACATCCAATCAGATTGTCTGTAACCTATAAAAATACATGACATTATTTGAAATGCCTTCTCCTGAAGAACTTGACAGATAGGTTGTGATAAAATTAAATTGTGTAATTTCCAATTTTAGTCTATTTGGCAAACCTTGTTGGCTCAGCACTCTGCATTTAGATTTAAATCTGATTGCATATAAAGCTTATTAACTGCGTGTAATCGACCATAGAAACCCTGCCAATGAGAATCCTGTAACAGTCATCCATTTCTAATCCAATTGACAAACCTGTAAGAGATAACTTCACACCTAATGACAGATTAGCTAAGGAGTAGTTAACGTCATGTGCCACTCAGAAATCCAGAACTAACAAAATTGTTTGCCGTAACGAGGAATGTTTTTTTTTTTTTTCAATGACATAGCAAGATTTTTTATTTCACTTGTTTTTTGTTGTCTTGTTTTTGATTTTTTTTTGTCTCCATTGGTTATTTTTTTCTTCTAAATTATACTGAAAAGTCATGAGTCGGTCGGCAGATTTTTTTCTATGTTTGTGCTAATTTGTGGCTTACAAAAACGTTTGAGTCGGTCAATTTTTTTTTTCTCTTGTGGGTTAGGTCGGTTTAAGGCGGCACTGGCACAGTTTCACAAAATATTAAATTCTTCATTTTTGCTCTCAAATGAAGTCCTGGTCCATTGGAAGAACAGAGATTATTTAGCACATAAAAATAACTACCCCAAAACAGATAGGGACATGATATGAGGTAAAGACATCCAGGTAATTTTTAGGCCAACTTTAATCACAAATGTGGATATTAAATGAATATTTTTGACTCGTACTCACTGATATTAAAACAAAATGTTATAGACCGCTCAAACAGTTGCACAGCGTGGGAAACGATGCATAGGCGTGCATGTTCTTGGTGTTAACACCATTTTCAACAGCGTCTGCTGAATTTAACGTCGCCGGCTGCGTTAAAGTACAAAATCGTTCTGTTTACCCATAAGAACTGATTTGGTCTTATCATTTCGGGTGGGAGGGCGTTTGGATAGAAAGCCTTACAACCATGCAAATTATCAATTTTAAAAAAAGAAAAAACCTAAAAAATTTTTCAAATTTGCCAGTGTCTCTTTAAAATCCAAAGTAATGTATTTCCATATGTATTTTCAAATACCGAGCATATCCAACCAGAGAACGTCCAACAACAGTAACTTTGACAAAGGCATTGATTAGTGTTGCCATGTGCAACGAATTCATACAAGCTTGACGTTTTTCCAAGAAAAGAATACGTCATGTAACCCAATTTGGCACTCGAGTATGTTTCGAGAATTTCTTATTAACAAAGCAACTCATGGACTTTATGCATTACCATTGACTGCTAGCCCCGCTGCATCCAATTAGCAAGAGAATCCATATTATAGAACCAATTTTTTGAGCTATTTTATTATTAATTATGATCTTATTTATTTTTCTTTACCCAGGTTACCCGATTCAGCTCAAGCTGTTCTCAACAAACACGGGGCCCTGCATCATCTTTACAAAGAGTAATCATGTTAAAACCACATCAAATTTACACTTAACATAAACTTATCGATGACTCAACTTAATCACAAGCATAATATTTCAGATATGTTTTAAAATATAAATTACATGGACCAAATAGGCCCCTAAGCATCTTTGCCTTCAGACCTGACGAACAAAAAACGATCCACCCACCAATCCATACAGCATACGCAACCCGTCATGCTACGACACCACCCAACCCACCCCCATAAACCATACCGCCTCACACCCCGATCAATCGGAAGGCACCCATTGCATCCTTTCAAGTACATCATACACATATAAAAATTCTGTTAAACTTGTAAAAACACAAGTGATACAAACGGCACAACAACTCTCTCAAGTCAGCCCCAATCACCCGCATGCCGCATGAAGCCAAACATAGCATAGGCCTCAACAAAAAACAACAAACACTCTCTTCCACGCCCACCACACCACACACCACACACTAACACGCACGCACCCACACCACACACATACACCAACCACCCACAAAACACAAGCACGCACATACCACACAATACCACACACACCACACACAATTAAGTGCCATACACAAGCACTCACACACACCCACGTACACCAAATAAAAAAAGTGCGAAATACTTAATTTACAAACTCTCGCCAAAGAGGAAAATAGATGATCATAAAATGGAAATTTCAAAGGTGCAAACGGTCAAATTAAACGCTAAGTTACAGTCATAATAATTTCTTTGAGCACCAAGTTATTAAAAGGAGTGCACAGACCTATAAGGTACTACATATGAAGCAAAAAGTTTACTCGTTTCAACAAGTAGCATCTAAGCAGCTTCCAGACAAATAGCAAACAAACATATACGCACACACAACATCATCACACGCACGCCACACATACCAACGCCGCGCGCACACAATACCTACACATACACACACAACCCAACCCACACACTCTCAGGCTATGAAAAAAAACCGATATAATTATGAACTGTTTTCTGCAAGTTACGTTTATATCACACATAAAATGACTATGTAGGAAGCTTGAAATAAACAATGTATCCATATGTAATAAAATCACATAATTACTGGCGAAACAAAAACAAATACCACACCTAAATAATCAAATTACATATATATTACAAAGTTAAAAAAACTGTACAAACTATAGTAACAAATGGAATCCACACATTCATGGCTAGAACCATTGCTAAACAATTGAACATTAGGTGGAATTTCTATATCATAAATTAAGAATGTCCCCACGATGGACTCACTATATGAAAAGGAGATGAAGATTTTATAATAATCGGTATCAGGCCATTAAGGCACGGTGCGTAACGCTAGAAGACATGGCGCTTGATCTAGTATTAACATCATGCCTATCAGGTTAGGAATGAAATCTATTTGTGAGATACGTCGGAGCCATGTTATTGTAGACATTGACAAATCCACAAAGTGCCTTGAATACTGAGACAAGATCAAACAAGAGCAGGCCGGCCGGCCCATGCTATGCGCCAGGTGCGGCGATAGCCGCATCCATTTTTGAGAAGAAAAACAAAAGAGCGAGGAGAGAAAGAGGAGAAAGAAAGAGGGAGAGAAGAGAAGCAAAGAGAGAGGGAGAGAGGAAAGAGAGGAAGAGAAACCGGAAGAGAAGGGAGAGAGAGAAGAGATATGAGAGCAAGAGAGAGAAAGATAGAGAAAGAGAGGAGGAAAGATGGAGGAAGATCTTGCGAAGGTGGAAATGAAAGTTTGCCGATGTCTTAAATAAGTGTGAGTATTCAAAATTAGTAATATCAATATGGCGGATCCGAAGGAGCCGTCGTCTCCCCCCCACACCGCCGCAAAAAAATCAAGGCGACCAAATGACAATTAACTTTTATACGGAAAAAAAACCGTTAGTAACCCATAAAATTTCCAAGGGTTTCGCGCTAGAGCGGTTTTTAGGGGTTTAGTAAAGGTGCAAACGAGCGGATGATGCATTGATTAACAGGGTCCGAGAAAAAAATATGCAAATTTTGATTCTGCACCATGTAAAGATTTCTATCAAAAACATATCCCCATCTGAAAGACTCTAATCGAGAATCATTTTCTTTGGTACACAAATTGTGACATTTCGAATTGACATGTTTTACAGCTGTTTCACATTGAAATGCAGCAAATAAAAATCGCCTTTTGTTTCACTTCAAGGCATTTTGTAGCCAAACACAAGGTAAGAAATATATTGGGCTCTGAACTAGATGAAATCAGTACTGTAACCCAATAGGATGCCCCAAAATCTTTGGTTGCACCTATCCAGGAGTTATAGACTCGATTTCAGTGCAGGGCCTATCCTGGTTTGTTTATCCTGTAGGATTTTAAAAGGGTACATATGGAAATCTTTCTTAGCATTATAGGCCTATTTGCATGAGAAATGGCGCTTGATATAGGAACTCTCTGCGAACCAGTTACATAGCCAGTGTATAACGTGATTATAACAAAAAGAAAATCAAATTGGTTTACTTTGTACTTTGATCACACCATAAAGGGAACCACTTACAAATGCAAATTGTTTCTATCAAATTGCATGAGAAAATGAGTTTTGGACAGCGAACATGGCAAGGGTTTCGCGATCGGGGGGGGGGCGGCGCGAGGGGACACCACTATCACACCACTAGCGTCGCTTGATATATGAAATCTCCTATGAACATTACCACGATGAGCCGTATAGAAAAACAGCAATTTGAATGCCCTTAGGGACGAACCATTAGACTTCAAGGGGTGGGGGTTAGAAGCTTTTAAAAAAAAAAATCAACCACCAATACGAGAAAAAAAATTTCCCACTTCAAGTAAAAAAAATACCAACACCCTATAAGAGGGTTTAAAAATGCCCTGTGGAAACACAGAAAAAATTGTCCTGTTACTTACATTGGAAAATACTCCAACCAGAAAATTTGCGGTTTTAAAAAGTAAATTACAGACCTTTATAAGTGTAGGGCTTCTCAAGATTGAGAAAATTACGACATTTGTCATTGAACGTTGCGACCAATCGTGTACTACCGTACGCATGATGTGATGACACGGCCAGTGATACCAACTTTTACGTGCTTCATTAAAATTAGCCTTAAACCAGTATCTTTTTTCAGACCGGTTTACTCAAAGTAGGCCTATCTTACTATTTGTATAATTAACTTGCAATTTTAAATGGGGTCTATCAACTTTAATTAGAAAAATGTCTTGAAAACTTAAATTTACTCATAAATTTCGCCGCAGACCCGCATGCTACGCGGGCCCACCCATGGCTGCATGCGGTCATTACAGACAACTAAAAACTAAAAATCTGAGTTGCTTTGCAAAAACGGGGTTGGTCATGCCATTATAAACATAATATCGTACCATAAAATTTGCCATGAGAAAAATGTGTTTTGGAAGGTGAACATGTAAGGTTCCGCAACTTTGCCCGCCACTCACCCGGCAAAGCTCGATACTACGTATAAGCGTACGATCCATTGAACACTTTGCATCATAACAAATGAACCCATCAACATATTTCCTATGTTTAAAACCTTGATCATGACCATCAAGCAACTTTTTTCATGTTTTTTCTATCTCAAATTTGCATTGGGAAAACTGTTTGTTTGGAAAGTGAACATCGCAAGGTTCAGCGCTTAGCGCTTGTGGGCACACCCCCTTCCGCACCCACCCCAGACAGCCTTATATACGGACCTTCCATGAACACTTATGCTTAGTTCAAACAACAACTCAAACCTATCAACCTATATATTTAGTTAAAAAAAGATTGATCAACGTACAGAATGGTCCAAAAAGGTTTACACTTTTTGTCTGATAATTTCTCAAAAAGTGGGTGGACATATCGTAATCGTTTGAAGAGATTTTATAATCACAATATCTTGTTAGAACCTTGAAAAATGAGTTGAACACAGCGTCAAATAACCCAAAATGGTTGGCTGTGTAGAGAAAAAATAGCTCAAACCCACTTGCACACACAGTAAGCTATGGGGAATGTGTTTATAGTGATTATGCCCAATCGTGTCAACAGAGGAAAGTTTGGACAGCGCGATTAGTTGGGATGAGGATGAAACTTGTGGCCATTCACCTGTTCATAGGATGAACCAGATAAGCTGTTCTTTTATGTTAACATCTCTTTACATTGTCTCGAATTGAAGTCGTACCATCAAACTCACCGTTACATGAATACCATTGAAGCAAATGCCGAGTAGTCAGCAGGTTTTGGAGGACTTATTGTAATAGCTATAATGCGCTTTGCTTGACTAGTTCTCCTGCATATCGGACGGATGCATGTTTCAATAGAGTGAATTATTTCCACACACTGCACATCCCCCTAATTCAATGCCCATATACCTTCGAAAAAAGTACTAGAGGTGACACAAGGGGTTGAATCTACAACAATCAATACCATTGCACGTGAAATGTAGACCTACTCAAGTAACAGACGACTGACCACCTTCAAGTTTGCGGGAGGTTGTTTACCTTGTTGAAAATGAGAGAATATGTCATCAGAAACTGAACCACAGAGACGTACACTTGATACTGAAACACTTCAAAACTAATGTCCCTTTACAAAACAATTAGTTGATCAATTGGCAGAGAATTTTCGAATGAGAAGGGGCTTGCATCCGTTCTTGTTCCCAGTCACCTTTATCATCACTTCAGATGGCGGCCATTTTGTCATTTCAGCTTGTTTTTTTTCAACGCCGTTTTCACCTAGGTTCCAACAAGATATTGTAGTTGATTTTCCTTCGAGGACATTTTGGATATGTCTAGCCATATTTGAGAAATTTGATAAGAAAAAGTGTAAACTTTTTCTGGACCCACTATGTATAGCATAAAAGCATCATGATATATGCACATTGTTTCCTTCAAATTTGCATGGGGAAAAAGGGTTTTGGAAAGCGAATATGCCAGGGTTCCGCGGGAGGGGGGGACCCCCTTCCGCAACACCCACCCCCGCGACAGCTTGCTATAAAGGAACTTACAATGAAATTTTATGCTCCTTCAGACAACCCTCAAACTAATTTTACTTTCCCCTGTAATAATACCTATAAGCACGATTTAAAAAATTGTGGTATAAAATTTTGCATGGGATTTTTTTGTGGGGAAAGGGAATAAACTGCAAGGGTTCCCGCGCGTCGCGCAGGAGGGGTGGAAAAAGGGCGTCCTGGTCCAATGTATGGTCCGGGAGAAATTCGGGCCAAAACAAAATCTCAGAAGCCGGGACTCACAGCCGTGATACCCTATGCTCTTTAAAAAAAATTATAGCTAACTTGCTTACACGGACACTATAGGCCCGCCGCCCACTTTGCATTTGCGTTCCGCCGGCCCTTGAAAAGATTGCCATTTTAACATGGGGAACATTATATCAGATGAAGTAAGATAATAGCAGAAAATATAATTCTAGCACAACGTTTCTGTAGAACAGTAAGCTCGCACATCATCAAAAACGACCAACCAAAAACACTGCAGTAATTCAAATGTGGTTGAATAAAAGAATTTTGTAAAGGAGATGAGAGGTCTCTGTCAAGAAATGATTTAAGACGCCTTAACATTGCATTTTACAGCAACCTTTTGGATGACATATGTAACATGTGTATGCCAAGTAGTTATCATCGATCCTGACACAAAGACATTTTCGCTGTCTGTACTCTCTCCCCAGTTGGACACCTTAGTGACAACAGTAAAGTCCCTACTTTGCTCATGAGTAATTTAGCGGTCTGTACCAATAAGCATATATTAGTCTTCTCCTTATTAAGGTGAGTATTTATAGTCAACCATGTTTGAATACTGGTAAATCTTCAGTAAGCATCTTAGAAATTACATTTACATCGGTTTTGCCACTAACAGACAAGTGGTATCATCTCCTACCTGGTAATCTTACCATGAGAAAATAACATGGACATTCGTTGATGGAAAATTAAAAATAAGAGGGTCCCAAGATACTGCTTGGCGGGACCACCGGTATCAATGGTGAGTGAATCAAGACACCGAACCTTAAAGGTAACTCTTTGTTTTCTACCACACAAATAGAGAAAACCATTTAAGTGCATTGTCAGAGGCAACGATATTACAAGCTTATTGAGCAGAGGACTTGATTACGTGTCGAAAAGCTTTTCTAAGATCGATAAAGGCAACACCAGTCATTTTCCCTGAATTATGCTTGCAGCCAATCATCAACATATCTACAAGGGCAGTTCGGGTGAAATCCAGGCCTAACTAAACAGATGGATGGATAGTTATGATACTATTTGGCCGAATGAAGGAAGTAAAACATGTTGTTGCACTGCCCTTTCAATAATCTTACTGGCGACAGGGAGAATTGAGATTGGCCTATAATGTTGGTGTTTCATCAAGATTACACCTTTATGCATGGTGTTTGTATGTTGACTTGGCTTCTTTCCATAAAGAGGGAAACTCCCGAGATAATGACCAGGTTCCATAATATAGGTAACTTTTAACAATAACAGGATGAGCCAATTTGAGAATTCTACAACTTATATCATCAAGACCTGTAGCTTTACCAGTACTCATAGCACGAATTCCTCATTTAACAACAAAATAGACAATATGTATCGTAAACAAAACAAGGGTTTTGACCCAACCATTGTATAGAGACATGAGAGCATTATGATGTACATGTAAATGTTGACATCTCAAACAGTGTTGGCATAATTATGATTCATTTAATTTAGTTGAAAACACTAGTAAAATGATTTAAATGCATTTGAATATCAGGATCAGTGGTTAATCAGAAGAAACGTTAATGAATCGATGATTGAATGGCCGAGTTTAGATGGAATTACACATTAGAGATTGCCAGAGCTACTTGAATTTTTGCAACATCTATTTATTACATCTTTGAATAGTTGCTCTTTGCATTTCTAAACATGTTGTAAACATCGGTTACGGGCAAGTTTATAAGCTTGCCAGTCATTGGATTTCTTTAGAACGAAAAGCTATGCGATGAAGGCGATCTCTGTGTAACATTTCTTCCTTAACCTCTTTAATTTAACACTGGGTGGGGGGGACTTAACCCGTGCTCTTTTTGGTTAGGTGCCTATTCAACAACATCGATCATATATAATCAGAACATTTAAGCAACATCAACATCCTTAATCTTCTCATATCACACCATGGCAAATCATATAAATCACTTTAAAAAAATTTTGCTACATCAAAATTTTAAAGGAACGGTAGGTGATGGTCTTATGTTTACCTTTAATAGGGCTTCGACTTGATAATGGCAAAATCATAAAATGGCGAGAGAAGTTTGAATAACCCACTCTCTTGTCATGGACACAAATCCCTTTTGAAGTATAAAACAAAATCAATTAGAGTCTTACTCATGAGGCGTCAACCGAATCGGAAGGGAATTACACTGTTTCAGTGATGATATCACACACAAATTTTAAATCCCTAATTGTTTACATCAGCATGTGAGGGAAAAGATCCTAATTAAAATCACCAGCAGGACAAGTTCTTATCCTCATCAGCAGCATTTGATAACATGGAAGTAAGGTTATTAATAAACCACATTTATATTCCCATCCGGATTTTTATTAGGCATGTTCACACGATCGTTGTAAGTCGTGGGAAGAGCGTTCGCGTAAGCACAGTCATTGTAAGCTCGTGAGTAGTAGCCGTCTGAACAACATCATTGTTAAGCTAACAAGGAGTTAACAACGACGATTTACTTTAAGAAATCTTAAAGTAGCGAGCCTACTTGGAGCACGGCGTTGGTTACGTGCCGTGGAACAGTGGCTACTCACGACGTCGATGTTAAGGGTGACCTCATCGTAACCTCGTAACGACATCGGGTCAAACTTATTCAGTTCATGGATACCAGAATGCTTGTTAGGCCGTGTTGTTTCATCAAATTTTGACAGGTTCTTTGTGCTTGTCTGTAGTACAGTTTACCGTTTTCCATTATTTTGATACTGGCTTCATATTAGTAGTACCAGCCCCGAAAACAGCGAAAACGGAACCCAACTGGTCAGAGAGAGCGATACAAGCGTTAATCAAGATATCTGGAAGGACCCCCACCGTTGCAAGATTAAAATTGAGTTGAAGGACAACTCAAATGGTTCCTTTTGCGACACGTTGACCCATTGACAGACGCCTCGATTGTCCCATGTTGGCTAGGCACGTACACGGCGTAGGTGCCAAGGAATTGTTGAAAAAGATTCCCAACGTAATTTTTTATGGAGGAAGGAAATTAATTCGATCGGTATTCAATCTATCTAAATAATTACATATTCATTGTTATTGTGTGAGATTAGAACTTATATGATTGTAGTAAGTGATGTATGTGATTTAATCACAGGCACAGTGCGAATCAAAATGTGCCGTAAACCGGACACTGCACGTAACTGTCTCTGTGGCGAGGAAACTACATCGCGATGATGCATTGTTTTTGATGATTGTCATGTTTGGGGCTGGATCGATCTCACTGATTGGTTTAGGGGGAATAAATCGGCACTAAAAAGCGTTACTGCAAATCCTATGTCGATTGAGTAATAACGTAAAAAACCAGAAGCCAAAATATCGCTTTTAAAAACACACTCCTGCTTGAGGATTCCCTTTTGGCATTGTTTAGAATTGGTGAGATTTCGCGGGGTTCCAAGCAACTAACCTTGAAGTTGCAGCATGAGCGGCGCGCTACTTCCGTTATTTACTCAATGACAGAATGAAGGTCCGCTCGCTGGTAACTTTGGAGGGTATCGTTGTTAAGTTCCATGTGGACCTGCGTCGTTTTAGAGGCTCTAATGAGGATTAAATGATTTTGAGTTGGTAACCTACTTTCGAAAGTAGCCACCGTCTGAACCACCTATAGGATTGCACAAAGCAACAAATAGGATTTGTGTGAAGGGGTGACAGCTTCAACCCATCTAATTCTATAGATTCATCACATAAATCATCTCTACGTTTAAAGTCAAAGTTCAGGGGGGGGGGGGGGTATGACACGATTCTGCTCGTGTGGGCATTGGGGATTCCAAACGGTAATTTGGGGAACTGCTACGTGCATTTACTATGGTCAGTCTCGGTCCTCAGTGACATTAAAAATCATGCTCTTAAACCTTTGTTCAAAAGGATCTTAGTAATATCAATGATAAATTAAGAAAAATAATTGCTTCAAAATCCGTCGGGGTTAGTGGATAACCCCGCTGTCAAAATAGTTTAATTTGCTCAATAAGCGGTCATTTAGATTTAAATATTCGTGACCAGGGCTAGTCTTTTTCACAGTCGTGTGTTAACGCGTTCGATATGTCGTAGATCGGCCTCGCTAGCCATTAAGTCTTGGAAACGACTATCTTTGTCTCATCCTAAAGTTGAAGGTGACATCCCCCCCCCCTCACCCCCCCCCCCACCCCCACCCCACCCACCAACCCCCAAATTTTGCGTCTTTTCATTCCCACTACCGTCTCGATCGTGCCGCCTTTATTCGCGTGCGTATCATTCCATGATTTCCACTGCATAGCGCGCGCGATCATGGGTGCGCAACATAAAAGTCGCAGTGACGTCACCTCAAACTTGAGATCGACACAACTATAGCACCCGGAAGTTGATGCGTTTTGAATTTGCTGTTGCTGTTGGATTGGCTGGTCCTACCCCCCCTGTCAAAGTTGTCACTTATAAAAAGGGCAACACCACACCACCTGAGACGAGTATACCTAATAGAGATCGGAAGCAAAGGGCTGTGTCCATTGTTAACATCTCGGCGTATCGAACCGAGTGTGTTTCGGCTTGCAATTACTTGGCCGCACGGCGGCGCTGTGAGCGCCCTAGGTTTTCTATGAGGCTTGGATCCTTCAAATAAGGCCATTTTACCCAATTTTGTGCTTCGAAATTCATGACATAACAATAAATACTCGTTCTTAAGAGGGCAGTTCACATGAATCACTTTATGCGGTTTGGTATGTCTCAATAGCTTCATTTCATAAGACATAAGTCCAATATAAAAAATCCCCAAATTAGATTCTGTCTGTTCAAAAAATCTGGGTTTGCGAAATAACCTGGCCCAGTTTGTTTCAATTCTCGTGAAAGCTAAAGATAGAACATCATTTTATTAATCTCAGTATATTTTGAGACATATCCAGAATGTCATTAATATCATCGAAATTTGAGCAAAATTCCTACGGCGAAACGTCGACAGTTGAGTGAACAAAATTTGGGTCATTTCAAGTCATTTTCATGGCCTGTATGCACAGTCTTAGTACTAAAGGCTGTGTTCAAGACTTTTAAAGAATACACGCACGTGTGAACACCATTATTTCAAAATAGCCTTCCCAAACCAAACCTTGAGGTATACATTGAATTGTATTGAATAACTCTCACTGCTTCTCGATCAGGGTCGAGGGAATCGTTGATTTTACATAACAATACAGTACCAGACACTGCACGCTGCAAACATCTCCATTGACTACTTGCTTCGAATCTCTATTAGGTATACTCGTCTCAGCCACCACCATCCCTTGTCCGATCACGCCTCAAGAATGTTGAACCCATCTAACCTGACTTCACTATCACTAATTGTATGATCACAAAAGGGTTTTCATTGGACACCTATTTAATCAAATGTCCTCCACCACACCATAGCTGAATCATCACTGTTTGCCATTGAGACTTCTGATATTAGAGGGCAAATTTATTGACCTTTAGTATGAACTCACGAACTTACCATCATCAAGTGAACATAATCTGTACAATTCCTCCCATCCTGAATTCTCGGTATGTTACTACGACTCTTCCTTATATTTTTCTCACATTACTCAAACTGTCACGTTCTTATGGTGTTACGGTGAACAAAATTATAATTACTTTGTTAATTATATTTGCATATTTATAGTATGGGATTTCGATAGTTCTGATCTTGCATTGGTAAGTGACATAGCAGTGTACAGTTACTGTCTCTTTTCCATTATTAATCACGTTATGGGCCGGCTCTCACTTGGCCCCTATCTCAAATTCCCCCGTTTTAATTTCTACAATAACGAGTTCCTTGTGAAACCAAAGATCGCATAAGCGACATCTAACACGCTCTTTAAAGTGGCAAGCTCTCTGATTTGGTTGGAAAAGTCCACAATTATAACAACCACTGTAAGTCCGACCCGTTTTTCGGTGTTGCCTCGGACATCGAAAATTGCGAGCGAGATTTAAGTTTATAGTTCGGATAGAGGCCCCGCTGACTTGTTTTTTTGTGTATTTTGTTTCCTTTGTTTTCTAGCCCTAGATACCGTTTTCCATTTATTTGTACCGAATCTAGGGCGGCCCGGAACCGATTCCGAGAACTGCTCTAGCTAAAGTTTCACCCCACGATCATTGAGATTGAGTCCATCAGAAAATTGTGCGAAGTAATCAACAAACTATCACTGGCGCCGTTTTTTGTAAGTACCTCTGAAGTCCCCATCCCGCGTCTATAAAATGGCAATCTAAGCGTACTGATAGACTCTGCAATTCCTGATTTAACTCATGGATGCCAATATTTTAACTCTTCATTGTCACGGTGGACATAATGCAGATATATGAATATCTCGTTTTGGCGCTTCTACTAAGATAAGAGTAATCGCTGCTTCCAGGGAGGACACAGATGTCCTCAATTAGGGGCTCCGTCAATAAATCATTCCGTTCCGGCATGAATTAGCATATCTTTATATGTCTTGAGATCGGTGCGACAGTTTAGCTTTTGGAAGACGTCTACATTTTGGCTCCGCTGAGAGAGATGACGTGAGTATTTTCGAAGGAGTTGTCATCGAGATCCCTTGCATGGAGTCACCGATCATCATGTTTGGAGGGCTCCTCTTGCTCAATAGTTTCAGTCCGATATTCAATATAAGCCATTTGATGTATTTATTTTGTGGGTTCAAAAGTGGCTATTTTTCATTCTTCAAGAAGGGTCGTTTTCTTCTTTCAGCAACGAATCGTGACTATTTTCTTTTCTGAGAGCTTTTTGTTCTTCAGCCATTAGGGTCATCTGTTTCTGAAGATCACAGACCCCCGTCTTTTGCTCTGTTTCATTAACGCGTGAAAATCTTTGCATACAGCACAGATCCATTTCGTTGATTTTGCTGGTGCCTTTTTCAGGGAAGTGCAGACTATATGTATTCATTGATCAGATGGTAACAAGAGCAGTTTAGCCTCATCAGAAGAGGTGACATTGCAGTTCGGGTTCGAGCAATGGGTTGTTTTGCTATCTGCCTGACTATTTTGCAATGTGGTTAGATGATTCAGAATGTCAAACCATTAAGGACCTCGCATTAGAGACCAGCATTAATTACCCTAGTTGGAGTTGAAAATAATGAAGACAAGAAAAGATTGCTCTGAGATGTTACTTTTCTTTGGTTTAACTGCGGGCCAACGTTTATCAGCAGCACAACATCGATTGACAAGCATTAAAGCAACCTGATTTGCTTTAACAACCCTCGGAGCTCTTTCAGTCCGCAACTCGTTACAAACATGCATGATTACAGTTATCGATGTTGTCACAAACTTTCCGTGAATAACTCTGTAGGCACTCCTTATACAACACTCACTGAGAGCAACATACAAATGAGCACTTTGTCCTAGAAACTCCTTTTTCCCTAACCCATCAGTATTATAGCAATGGCCACGGAATGGTAGATATTAATCAGAGTCTAGTTCTTTCCAAACAAGGTTAACGTTAGATTCAAGTCACTTACTGGTTTATAGGAGGTTAGGAAGTATTTCATGAACATTCTGAATGCAGTTATTATCATTCTTGAATGCAAAATCGTCAAATATTCAGTTTGGAAGAGCTGAGAAATTGATTGTGTTGTCTCATCATTCCAGGCGCATGCGTAGATAAATGCTACTGAAGCATGAAGACGCAATGAGTATTGATCACTCTGAAACTGTGGCTTCTAGTTAAAATATTTCCTATGGGGTGCAGTAAAATGCGTACTATAATTAATCAGTAGAAAAACTCACAGACTTTGATCTCTTGCGAATTTGTATCTTTAAAAATTACCAACCACAAAATATGGGCACAGGAATATCCAGTTTTTATTATTTTTCAATTTTTACTTTTAAGTCTTAGACTTGGCCCTTTTTTCTAAACACTTAACTTAATGTATCTATTTTAACCAAATCTTTACTTGTTTTTTGATCATTCATGAGAATTAATGATTATTATTAAGTGAGCAAGGAATTAGTATTGTCCTAAAATATAACTATTCTGCTATCTTACGGAAGATTTCTTGGAGATCAGAAAACAGCCAGAAACAACAATTTTGTTTTTATTGCTTTTCAATCATTGTATATCAGAAATAAAATAGACCACTCCAGGGGGAGTAAAATCCCATATCCTGGAGACCCCTTTTTTTTTACTCCAGGGGGGAGTAGAAAATCCCATATCCTGGAGACCTACTCCAGAGGGAGTACAAATCCCATGTCCTGGAGACCTACTCCAGAGGAGGTAAAATGCCATGTCATGGAGACCTCCTCCAGGGGGAGTAAAATCCCATGTCCTGGTGGAGACCTACTCCAGGGGGAGGAAAATCCCATATCCTGGAGCCTATCCAGGGGGATAAAATGCCATGTCCTAGAGACCTACCCTACTCCAGAGGGAGTAACAGCCCTGTCCTGGAGACCTACTCCAGGGGGAGTAAAATCCCTATCCTGGAGACCTACTCCAGGGGGAGTAAAATCCCATATCCTGGAGGACCACTCCAGGGGGAGGTAAAATCCAATGTCCTGGAGACCTCTCACGGGGAGTAAATACCATATCCTGGACCTCCTCCAGGGGGAGTAAAATCCCATGTCCTGGAGACCTACTCAGTGGGAGTAAAATCCCATATCTTGGAGACCTACTCCAGGGGGAGTAAAATCCCATGTCCTGGAGACCTACTCCAGAGGGAGTAAAATGCCATTGTCCTGGAGACCTACTCCAGGGGGAGTAAAATCCCATATCCTGAGACCTACTCCATGGGAGTAAAATCCCATATCTGGAGACCTTAATCCAGGGGAGTAAAAATCCCAATCCTGGAGACCATACTCCAGTGGGAGGTAAAATCCATATTCTTGGAGACCTACTCCAGGGGGGTAAAATCCCATATCTGGGACCTACGCCAGGGGGAGTAAAATCCCATGCTCCTGGAGACCTACTCCAGAGGGAGTTAAAATCCCATATCCTGGAGAACCTACTTCCAGAGGGAGTAGAAATCCCATGTCCTGGAGAACCTACCCAGAGGGAGAGTAAAAATCCCAGATCATGGTAGACATACTCCAGAGGGAGAAAAGGCCATATACGGACGACGACTCCAGAGGAGTTAAAATCCCAACTGGAGACCTACTCCAGGGGGAGTAAAATCCCATGTCAGGAGCCTACTCAAGGGGGAGTAAAAATCCATGCCTGGAGACCTTACCCACGGGGAGTTAAAGGCCATATCTGGAGACTACTCCAGGAGGAGTAAAATCCATATCCTGGAGAACCTACTTCCAGGGGGAAGTCGTAAAATACCAGGTCCTCGAGACCTACTCAGAGGGAGTAAAATGCCATGTCCTGGAGACCTACTCCCAGGCGGTAGTAAAATCCCATATCCTGGAGACCTACTCCAGAGGGAGTTAAGTAAAATCCCATTGTCCTGGAGACCTACTCCAGAGGGAGTAGTAAAATCCCATATCCTGGGAGACCTGACTCCAGAGGGAGTTAACAGGCCATACCTGGAGAGACCTACCCAGAGGGAGTGTAAAATCCCAATCCTGGAGACCTACTCCAGGGGGGAGTTAAAATCCCATGTCCTGGAGACCTTACGCCAGGGGGGGTAAAATCCCATGACTGGAGACTACTCAAAGGGGAGTAAAATGCCATGCCTGGAGACCTATCCAGAGGGGAGGTTAAATCCAATATCCTGGAGACCTACTCAAGGGGGGGCGTAAAATCCATATGTCCTGGAGGACCTACCTCCAGAGGAGTAAAATCCCATGCCTGACGGACCCTACTCCAGAGGGAGTTAAAATCCATGTCCTGGAGACCTAATCCAGCAAGTACAAACAGGACCAACTACACATTAGGAATATTCAATGCCATAAACCTTCTTTAGAAAACCTGTTACTTTAATTTCATCTCAAAACTGCAAAATATTTTATTGTGTTTTGGCCCCCACTTTTTTGCCAATTTGTGGCCGGTTTTTCTATTATTGCTGATAACTAAAAAAAATACAAAAAGTGGGCTCTTTCCATAGGGTTGGGGTCAAAAGTGAATCTACATTGTGGCAGGCTGTGAGACAAACCTTTATTTTTTGGCACAAAATGTATAAATTGTATTTTTATATTGAAAATGTTGATTTGGGGGCACCTGCAGTTAGCTGCGGGGAATGGGAACATGGGCTGTTGGCTCCAAAAAAATCTGACCGATTGACTCTCTTATTATTTATTTTCACTTGAAGGTAACACATTTTGTTTGTGTATGTGTTAATAGTAGAAGCGAGCTTACTCAGTACCAATTTTGGTGTCACATGAGTTCAAGCTCTTGTAAGTAGATTTTCTTGGTAACTCTCAATATAAAACTACTAGGGCCTCAGGTCTATTAGGTAGGAGTCATCATTTACTGTCAACTTTAATTCACCTGTTTTAGATGTTCCTGGACCACTATTGATTGTCATTTCTCAGCTTACTAAAGTATTGTGTAACAGGTTCTGTTTCACTTTCAACATCACCATTCGGTACTTAATTGCCAGGCTTATCAAGGACTTATGCCAAGCCTCTAGCCCAGTTTCACAAAAACAAATTTGTTCATTCTTCTGCAGAAACTAGTAGTGTGTTGATTTAGTGGATTTTTTCTGTGGATTTCATCGACTGGATATCAGAAAAGTAACGGCAAGCTTCTCAATGGATATGAACCACAAAGAGAAGATTTCAATAGCTTCCCACAATGCATTGCTTCCAATGGAGGTTTTTGTACAGGTACTGATGTGGGTCGTTAGTGATGAAACATGGCTAAATTGACAGTACTGATCACAAACTTGCATTTTAAGAGCGTTTCATCTCTAACGATCCACATGGCAACCTGTACAAAAACTTCCAATGGAAGCAATGCATTGTGGGAAGCTACTGGTATCTTCTCTTTGAACCACAATTGAACTATTCCCAGATGAATGAGAGCTTACACAGTGTTAATGGAGTGATTACAAGTAAATACTGGTTGTATTGACCAGGAAAGTGCTGATTTATGAACCAAGACAAATTGTGACCCAACTGAACATCAAACGTCACCGTTTTCAGCGATATTCTTGATCTGATCATCAGGATGTACATCATTGATTTGTATCATTATTTGAGTTGTTAACGTTGACAACAATTATATTATTGTCAGATACTGTCCAAATGAGAGAACGGCAATATCAATTGAGGTGTGAATTGGAGATTGGAATGACAACAAGTGCTTCAAGTTTGTAAGGAAGTTGCAATATCAACATTTTATAAGGAAATTGCAGAATTTTTTCAGTTACGTGAATGTAAATTACTTGGATGATAATCGCACAATTTTGTTGGATTGACGAGATAATGACGGGACGCCAGACAGCAGAGCTTCCAAATCTGATTACACAACTACATATGCATCTAATGTGTATGTAAAAATGACATTTACAATGGCAGTGAATGGATTAGGCAAATTTATAGTATTAACAGTTTTGTAATCATAGGAATGAAAAATTGAGATAAATTTATAGTATTAGCAGCATTGTAACATTCATTGGAATGTGGAATGGTTTGAAAATATAAGCAGCTAATTGTTTGACCATCTTAATTTCTCATTGTGGTGAACATCAAGCTATCTTTTTTCTGTGCTTGCCATATCAGCCAGTTAAGTCATTAACGACATGGACTTTTGCAAAAAGAAAGTTAAATAGCACCGGGGACTGAGGGGTGCATCTGAAATAAGACCGGATGTCCAGAATACTACAACTACAAGCATTACTGTGATATTTTTCATGAAAAGTTAGGATGATTCAGGTCTTGGTGAGCTCAGATGACATCAAACCTTTTACATCAAAATCTTTTAACATTAAATGAAACAAAAAAGTTGTGATTATTCTTGTATTATAATCATGGATAGTGCTCAATCTATTCCCAGGAAATCATAGTTACCTATTTCTCCTCAAGTACTCTTATAAGGATGATATTCAAGGAACCATTTCCGGATGATGGTAACCAATCTGCCAACCTCAGTCAAGATGTGGACTCTTCCTCAATGCTCCTAGTGGCGAAGCTGCCAGCATTCTCCATATACAACATCATCACTCGGTCCTTAATGTCTCTGTTCGCTGGTGTGACCAATCTTGGAACCATCATTGCCATTGGGACTGATTCCGGCATGCGCTCCAAACCCTCCAATCTAATCTTACTGAGTTTGGCTGTCGCCGATTTGGGTACGGGTGCTCTACTTTTACCGCTTCTGGCCACATCAAATGGATTAGAAAGGTGGGTTTTTGGAGGTGTTCATGGATGTCGAGTGTTTAATTTTTTAGAGCAGACTCTTTTAGCGTCTGGTATATTGCACATCTTACTTCTGACTTGGAATCGCTATCTTCTATTAGTGAAAAATTATCCTGTGTACATCAGAGGGCAAACCAAGACAACTGTGCTGAAATCAATATTGTTAACTTGGATTATATCCCTTATTCCTGGAATATTGGAACAGATTACCTGGAACAACAATTTGTCTGCCCTCTTGAATGATGGAATGAGGGTCAATTACAACATTATCTGCATACCGCCCTCAACTCGTCGTTTATACTTTGCGCTCTCATTCAACCTTGCATTTAGGTTGGTACCTGTGACCTTAATTCTCATATTTGGAATCTTGACCTTAGTGGCACTGTTTCGTGAAATCAAACACTGGAAGCAAGTAAGGCCAAATGATAATGATCTTCATGTACATTTCCAAGACATTGGTAACCGTGGTGATGTACTAGCAAGAAGAAATATTGTTGTCCCACACCTCCGCAGACTTGACCATGTTGACCGGGATATCTTGAGACGGCGTTACATAAAGCCAGTGGTAACTTACTTAGTGTTGCTCATTATTCTGGTTCTCTGTGTGTTCCCACTCAGTGCCTATACTGTTATCATTAATGCTTTCTGCCGACAATGTTTCGGGAAGCAATATGTCCTGTACTTGATCAATTTGGTCTATTTTAACTCCTGTGTTAATCCAGTTGCTTTGACTTTGACAAATCGACGAATACGCTTGTTTTACAGTCGTAGCTTTCATGCAGTGTGTCAGCGAATCATAGGTATGAATAGCCATGATTGTGTCAGTGTGTGTTTATGTCACATGATCCAAGTAAATAATACATGTGTCAGTGTATGCTTATATTAGAGGTGGGCTATAGAAGGTCAAAGTTTCACATTACTTCAAACACGCGACAGGTTCAGTTGATGACTTTTGTCACCCTGATCCCACTTTTGAAGGAAAAAAAATAAAAAGTGCAAAAATCAGGGTGCCCCATCAAAAAATCCAAAATCTTTCCAAATTGCAAAAAATTTGATGTTTTACCATAACTCAATTATGTTTTGTTCATTCAATGTGCTTAACTTTGGTGGCAGTACCCATGTTTTGGGGTAGGTATTAGGAATCAATGCTATGCAACTTTCATCTCACCATAGCCTTCCGTTTTCTTGAAAATGCAGTTTTTGGTAAAAATAGAGCCATGATGGTGCTTTCTCATAAAATGTGTATCCTATTGAAAATGATGATTTCAATATTCAAGAAGTTTTATTATGAACACTTGCTGAAAATTTTACTGACATGGCATTTGCTGTTTTAAAACTAGGCTTTTTAATGTCATAAAAATGCCTACGATTGAAACCTGCACATAAGAAAGTTTGTTGACCCCTGTATATTCCAATGAGAATGTTTTCATCAAATTTTTAAATTATGCCACAGGAAAATGATCTAATCTACTCAGCAGGCAGTGACCAGGGTCAGTGATTGAAGTGACATGTGAACCCAATTCAAGTTAAAATTGAAAAAAAAAATCCATTGAATAATTGGCCAGGCCTCCAATACGAAATCACAGTGGCCAGGTGCCCCATTCTGATGTCTCATGCTAAATCCTGCTCTATCAGGTTGCCCATGCTATGTCCTTGCCCCAATCTGATGACCCAAGCTATGCCCTGCCCCATCAGGTTGCCATGCTAGTCTTCCACGCAATTCAGATGGCCCAAGCTCTACCCCCAGGCCCCATCAGGTTGCCCATGCTTGTACTTCCACCAATCTGATATGACTCAAGCTTACCAGGATATGACTCAAGCTATACCCTGCCCCATCAGGTTGCCCATGCTATGTCCTGCCACCAATCGGATATGGACTCTGCTAACCCCTGCCCTATCAGGTTGGCCCGTGCTATGTCACTTCCATCATTGACGATCAAAGCTATACCATGCCCCATCAGGTTGCCCTGCTATTTGACTATAATCAAAATATAATATTAGTGATTCAAGCAGCTAATCTATCACATCACAATAGGAATGCATATTTGCGTTTTACATGCTTGTGTTATGTTGTGAATGAAAACTAAGTGTGTGTGTGGATACACATATTATATGTGTAATACATTGTGCATTGACAGAATGAGGAATAATGTCCAGAATTGTTTTTTTGTTGTTGTTTCTAGGATAAATGCCAGTAATAGGATTAACTTCCAGCAACAATGCCAACTTAAACTTGCCATCATCTTCTCCACCTCTTCTGCCATATCTTCTGCCATCTTTGAAATTGTAAGAGGTTGATCACATCAGGACACGGAACATTGGTCAATTACCTACAATGAACCGTCGCTACCCTTTTTGTACCAGCTACTTTTAACACCTATGGATCAGAAGGACAGATGTTGCAGCACAGAGCCAGGGATGGCGCCAGCTATCCATCATAATTCCACTACCTTGTGTCTGTTAGAGCTCACAAAAAACAATGAAGGTTTAAACTGTCATTTGATATGGACCAAAATGACACAATCTTTTGCACATTTTATAGTGGATATAGTTTATAGTTTTAGAGTATAATATCTCATTCCTTTGCAGGCGCGGATCCAGGGGGCGGAGGGGCGCGCATCCCCCGGTAATTCTGCAAATTCTTGCAAAATCAGCCCATTTTGAGCTATTTTGGACCAGTTACAGCCTTTCAGCCCCCCGGTAATTTTTGACATTTTTCAAATCCTGGATCCGCCATTGCTTTGATAGCGTTGGTTGGGGGTCCCAACTTGGGTTTGCATAGGGAAGTATGGTGCAAAGCATCTATGAGTAGGGCCATAGGAACTATATTCTTTTGCAAAGTTGGTTATTAATTACAGAATTTAACCATTAGGCTACAGAGATAAATTAGGAATTTTGGCAAAGTGCGATTCTTAAGAACTGGAGTATGCTTGAACTGGGGGTCTTAAAACTACAGAAAAATGTGAACTGTTGTATAGGCCCATTGCCAGGAGTTTTGGTGGTGCAGTGCCCACAAAAAAAATCATCATAAGGTCTGCTTTTCAAAAGCAAATGTTTAAATTTACCCCTAAGAAGGTCCAATTTTTCTTGTAGCAATGTATAAGTATATGGAGTATATACGAAACCATAATCAATATGGATAATGTACAGATTGTGTTATTTGTACCCTGAATTTTGGAAGCAATGCCAAAAAGTTTTGGTTCTACCGGTGAGCAAAGCAAGCTGGCAAAAAAGTAATTGTTGGTTCAGATACACATTAGGAAAAATCAGGTCTACAATTGTACCCCCCACACGCACACAAACATTGTCATATAAAGCCATTATTGGTCATTTTCTTCTTGGTGTATAAACAAACAACACCCTCAGTCAGCAAGTATTTTGCATTATTGTATTGGAAATTGTGATGAGAAGTTACCTGTTATTTGTAAAGCTGAGAACAGTTTTTTTAAGGGGGGTATGGGGTCTGAAGCAGTGAATTTTGAAATGATTTTTCTTAATTTTCCTAAATAGTGGTATATACATGTTATATATCATATTGTAGCCCATGTCACAAAGTTTTAAAATCCATGACAATTTTTGCTCTGGTTGCCATGGTAACCACGTAAGGCCTCTGATTGGCTAAACACTAGAACGAATGGAACTAAATAACCAAACATGCTACTGGGACGAAACTTGGGTGACATATGCAGGAGGTAAATACGCAGTGAACCATGAAGCCGAATTTTTAATACCGTTGCCATGGCAACTGGCAATCGACCAATCGCGTAATTTCATGGCGTAATTTGAATTTGGAACAAAATTTTGAAAATCGGCTTTCATGGTTCACTCGCTTAATATGTGTGCCAAATTTCATGTTCATAGCATGTAGCGTTCTCTAGTTACGTTCGTTCTCGTTTGGATGTTTGCGTATTTTAACGAAACAAGTTATAGGCCTCGAAACATTTAGACAAAATTGAGGGCGCTTTTGATGTGAAATATGGAATTATTTTTTTAAATATAATTTTATACTGAATTATCATAATTATTAATGAAAGAATCATCGAAATAGGTGCATCCATTGTCCTGTTATTAATTTTTAAAATAATTTTCTTAAATATCGCAGGGTGAGGAAACAATAAAATACATAAAAATCACTTACCCAGTGACATTTAATTACTTTAAATTATGGAAAGAATAATATGAGTATTTATTTACTTCAACTTAGCCAAAATAAATGTGTTAAAAGTTCATAAATAATATCTTTTAAAATATCTTAAATATAACCCCTTGAAATTTTTCACATGATAAAATATAGGAGATGATGCATTTTTGGCAAATTTTGCGTATACTACTTCACTTTGATCAGCTATATCTTGGGAACCGAATGTCCAATTGCGATCGAATAAAAAGCATTTTGTAGATTACAATCTACACAATTTAGCCATTGCATTATCTCATTTTCTGGATTAGAACAATTTTTTATCATATTCAGAACCCATACCCTCTTAATATTGGTGATTTTCCTGTACAAATGTTGAAATCCCAACATTTATCATGGTAAGAAATTAACTAAATGGCAGTTTTCTGGTAACTTTAATGAGCTTTGATGTCTGTCTTGACAAAGAATGCTGTATTATTCGTTGATGTAACACAACAAGCAATTATTGAAAGACACAATGGGAACTTTATATTTCGGGGAAAATGACTAATTGTGGCTCTAAAGACACTCCAGAACCCCATATGGTCAGGCCACAAGTAAATGTACAATTTGGGTTTTTCAAGTAAACAAAACCTGCTGGGAAACAATTTTCTCTATTTTGTTTTTAGGGAAACATTTTTTACTATATTTTTGTATATAGATTTGGAAACATTTTTTTTTTTTTAATTGTGACATATGATATGATTTCTGAACACTGCCTTGATGCAGTGGAGTCCTCCACACTTACACATGATGTGACGCTCCATTGTGAACAAATCATGTCCAATACTGCCTTGTTAAAGGTGCATTTAATTATCCAGTTGTTTATTTTTGAAAGATAAAATTTCTTTTGATATTAACACTTACAGATATTAATGTTGCATTTTGACAGCAAATGTTTGTGTCACAGTGCTCTGGAGGCCAATGTGTTGTCATTTATGTACATAGTAATTTATAAATTTCTTCCCAAGTAGATTGAATCCGTACATAAGATTAAGCTTGTGTACTTTACTTAGACCAATGGTTTATATTAAATTATATAAAAATTTTAAACCTTTTAAGCAGGTTGGGTGATTAGGCTGTGGATTATAAAAACATGTAAACTGCCTTCAGACAACCAAAGCACTGCCGAGTACCATGTTAGATATATAGGTCATTCCATTTGAAATTAATACTCCCCATGATAAGGCCAAGAAAAAAAACAAGTTTGTCTCAGAAGACCGCGCACATAAGGTTTAAAATTGCTTTTTGACCGCATATTTTTTTTTTAGGTTTTACTCACTTTTCATTTTTTTTGTAAAAAAAATCAGAAAAAAATGAAAATTTGGGCGCGAAGCGTCCGAAAAATTGAAAAAAGTGGGCCAAAAATGCATTTAAAAAAAAAAGGAAAAACCGCATTTCGCATTAGCATTTTTCTTAAAAAAAAAAAAAAAACGCATTTCGCATTAGCATTTTTCACATTTCTTCTGAGACAAACTTGTTGTTTTTTTTTGGCCTAAATATTTAAGTAGTCTTCCAGAGGGAGGAGTATGGCTTTAAATGGAACAGCTCATGGGATAACTTCTGTAACAGAGACTGATTACATCTTTCAGATGAGGTGTATAGATTGCATGTGGAATTATCTTTTGCTCCATTAAATCCTTGCACAGCAGTATTGCTGAGTGTGAGGTGCATCCGGCCACCCTCATTTAGTGGGACAAAACCGGATTTAAAACTTGGGTTTAAAGGTGCAACGAGAGATTTTGAGACACCCAAATACTGTGTCATAAGAGTAATTTCATAAAGATTAGACACTCAATATATTGCTTACCATGTGTTTGGCTACAGAAATATGTTAAAAGAGATGAAACAAGTGATTTTGATTTGCTTATATTTCAATGTAAAACATAGGCTGAATTTCGTATTTGCTCCTATACGAAATTAGAAATTGCACAATTTTTGTACCAAAGAAACATTTCTCGGCTTAATCCTTTCAGATGGGAATATTTTTGATGGAAAGCTTTACATCAGGGCAAAAATCAGTACTTTTGATTTTTTAAGGACACCTGATATGTGAAATCTCTCGTTGCACCTTTAACTTAACCTCAACTGGAACAACCCTTCCCACAATTCAATATGGTGCCTTGGAAAAATGACTTTTTAAACCCCAGAACCCCTTCCTTCACAGATTTTTAAAAGCTTGTCAGTAATTTTGATACATATTTATCACATAATGGTGACTAGAGTTCATGAAACCCAAGCACTTATTTGTAAAATAGCCCTTTGGGGTGAACAATCAAGCCAGGCAGTTGCAGCCAAGCCTCCTTCATATAGCAACTCACCAAAAATGTCAAAAGAAATTACAGCAATACGAAGTGCAAACCACAAACCAATTTGGGTGCTTTGATGTGGGTTGATCATGGCTGTTTCCATAACCCACATACGAATTCGTCCTCGTTTGTTATTAATTTTAAAATAATCAGAAATAACCTTTCCAGTGGAGTTGATTCGTCATCTCCAACAATTTTGGAATAAGAAAATATTCCTTGACAACATAAAAAAAATAAGAATTTTTCGTCAAGATTTCGCTTTTACGCGTTAAACCAATGGCGACGTATGAAATTGGGATTTCTTGGCCGCCCTCCCCTGAATCAGGCCTAGAATAGGGCAAAACAGAAATTCATGACCCATTTTTTGTCCAAAACTTTACTAATTGTTACCCTAGCCTAGAGAGGTGGTTAATCCCTCATTTTGAAGAGAATGGGTCTGACAAGAGCAACCGTTGATGGCGCGCCGTGAATTGCAAGAAATAATATGTGTATTTTTTATTGTCCTCCACAGGGAGTAAGAATTCAAAATAGAATAGACTCAAATCTACAGTGTTATTGAAACTATGAGGTTGAGAGATGAGATGATCAAGTGTTTTTCTCTTTTTATTTCATTTTATTCCTATGGCTCAAGTCAAGAAATAAGGTTATTGTGATAGAAAGATGGGTGGATAAGCAATTGCACTCATGGGAAATCAGACTTGGTCGGACCATAGAGATATAAATAGTCTATTTCTAGCTGAAGGGACGGACTTGGCCTGGCTGGAAATTTGCATTTGTTTCCTTCGTTGATTGAAAATAACAAATCAATACATTGGTTGTTAACTGAAAGCATTGCTTTTAGCAATTCTTAATAATAGTAAGTGTGGCATGAAGATTGACAATACTGACCTGTTCTTGCTCAATTTGTTGTATTTAATTTGTAAGATTACTTTTTGACTACGATTTGACTATAGATAAATTAATGGATTATTTTGTCAGGGTCAGTTTTTGCGTCCCCTGCAAGAACCATTTCAAAGCCACTGACCAAGACTTGGCATAAATATAATCATTGTCAGATGTTAAGCCAAACGCATGCAAATGTATTATCAAATTAAATTGCTGTATAGGTTCATGCCTCCCAACCATAAATTGTGTGACATTTGATAAGAACTTCTTTGTGCTTCTGCGTACCAATGTCTGAGAAATTCTGACCGCGATTATAGTAGTTTGATGGTAATTTCTGTCAAGGCCGCTATTAACTTCTGTTTTTTTCTTGATGATTATGTATTGTATGTTGGATTGTTTTTGTCTTGCTATGTTTTCCTTGTGCTTTGACCTTGGAGCTGATATAATTAGTTATCCCCTGTTTGTTCATGCATACGGATATTCCAACTGGGAAATAGGCCTCAACCGGGATCCCCCCGACAAGTGAACCCCTTTTTCGCCCCTGTTTTGTGGTCCTTTATAGAAGGGGAGGATAAGCACTGGATCACCACTGAACGCCTATATTGTCACTTTGGGGTGAAATTAAATAGATATGGGCTGTTAGGAATTGTGCTGTCAAAAAACGTGAAATATGTTTGGTACTAAATTTAGAAGCACTTTGCTTTTTTGTTATTTAAAAAAATTATAATTTAAACTGTCTCTAAGTAATTGAACACACAAATTGATTTTATTCTCCTAAGTGCTTTCTATATTGTTTGAGTGCTATTTAGAGATATAAGTACTATTTATGAAATATAAAGTCCCATTTAGAAATATATATATATAGAGAGAGAGAGAAGAAAAAAGAGTTTGTCTCAGTTTCAGCTCGTATAGGGTAACAAATAACTTGTACTGTCTTTCTTTTGGGTTAAAGGTTTTCAAGAGCTAGCCTATTTTAATGAATCAAGACAGAAAAAATAAGGGTCGAAAAGTGCAATTAAAAACATCCACACAGCATGGATGGCTATTTTGCCTTAAAAAGTGCATAGCACTTAGGGTTTGACAAATGAAGCTGAGGGACAATTTTCTTTTTATGTATATAATTCAAAATATAATACTATATTTGTATATAGTCCTAGAAAATGAAATCTAGCAGGTTTTATATTTTTTTTAAATTGAAGAGTTACATGTACTACAGCTTTGATACGCCTATGATAGATAAACATCCATGGGTCAAATCAATTAGGTGTATTTGACTTTGGGCAAGAGGTCCCTATGTACAACCTCTTCAAAGTTTTACACATACAATTTTTTTAAAATTTTTGGCCTTATGGTTAGGGTATCATTAGTGTAAAGCTATATAAATAAAAAAAATAATTTGTTCCTGTACAATTTTTTAAGGGTGTGGGGGTAGATATGGAACTCTTTCCGACCTTTGAAACCAAAACCTAACCTATGTACAATGTTAGCCAACTTTCAAATGACCCAATGTACCAATTATGGGCCCAACATCAAAATGCCTTATATGTTTACTATGAATTCAAATTTATTTAAGGCATGGGCTTCTTAGGAGAGACTCTTCTGAGGCCAAAAATCATATCATAGACTGGTATTCTGAAAGGGAGTCTTAACTTTAGACCGGCAGGGTTTAAGCCAGTGTTAGTCCTACATGAGTGGACTTTTTTCCTCCACATATTCTAAAAGTGTGCTGTAACGAGTGAGAAATTCCTCATGGATGGTTCGTTCTGGCCCATCCATATGATTTTTCTCACCCATTTCTTTAACTTTCACAGATTGAAAGAAAAAAAGTTCACTTATATAGGATAAACTGGTTTAAACCGCAAGGATGGTCTGCTATGCATTATTATTATTTTTGGTTGCATACAGTTCTAATGAGAAAAATCTGATATTGCCCTAAGAGGTTTTGACACTGGGGCTCACTTGGCATAGACATGTTCAAGGTTTCACTTTGCCATACTGTTCAGGCTCACTTTGCACATCGTGATAGGTTTCACTTGGCACATATATTGTCCAGGCTCACTTGCATTCTGATAAGTTTCACTTTGCACATCATGTTTAAGGGCTCACTTTGCATATTTATAAAGGTTGTGATTTCAAATGTAATATGTAAATAATTTTTTTTCACTGCCCAACAACAAAATATATTGTCATCCCGCCAGGTAATAAAAAATGTATGAAACATTTGTATCTTATTGTTTTAAGCAAATGCCAATTTTAATACTTAAAGGCCACTATCATGATTTGCTGTAATCACAAAATCGAAAAAATTCCTAAAAACATCATATTTTTGCATGTCTGTACCAGTAATAGGTATCCTAACATACCCACAAAAAGATAGGACCAGAAGCAACTAATAAGGACAAAGTCGGGTATTTTAGTCATTGTAGTGGCCCGACCCCGGGGAACACTTACTATCAACACGTATGAATGGAGATCGTATCTTTGAACACTGCCGTTTTCTCCTTTTCCATCATTCCTTCATCTGGAAAAGCAACTTAAGATAATCCTAGCAGACTTATCCATCACTTTAAGCTATTGCTGCAAATTTAAAATATTTTGACCGCTCTCGGATAATCCCTGATGGTGTCTTTAATGCCAAGTGTTTTTTGTGCAATTACATTTGTTGAAATGGTGACATCTGTGAGTTATTGTACTACAACACGCATCCGCGCTGGCGTAGCAAGCCATGTGGTGCGTTGGCGTCCCCATGCCCATAATCGTGATTGATGCATTTTGTGGGGCGAGTTTTAACACAAACTCTTGAACAGGGGATGTGATGGTATTGTAAAGCATGCCCTTCTGCGCTGGTGTAGCAATCCATGTGGTGCATTGGCGTCCCCACGCACATAATCGTGATGGATGCATTTAGTGCGAGTTTGGGGACACAACTCTTGAAGTAAACAGTGAATTGTATGGTATTGTTTCATTCCCTTCTGCGCTGGTGTATCAAGCCCTGTGGTGGCATTGCGTCCCTCACGCCACTAATCGTGATGGATGCATTTGTGCGAGTTTGAAACAAACTCTTGAATTAAACAGGGAATGGGATGGTATTGTAAATGCATGCCTTCTGCGCGTGGCGTAGCAAGCCATTGTTGTGCCTTGCGTCCCCATGCACAAATCGTGATTGATGCATTTGTGCGAGTTTGACCACAAACCTTGAAACCGGGAATGTGATGTGTATTTAAATGCATGCCCTTCTGCGCTGGCGTAGCAAGCCATGTGGTGCATTGGCGTCCCATGCACATAATCGTGATTGAGCATTTGTTGCAGTTTGACACAAACTCTTGAACAGGGAATGTGATGGGTAATTTTAATCAGCCCCTTCTGCGCGGCGTAGCAAGCCATTGTGCATTGGCGTCCCATGCACATAATCGTGATTGATCAATTTGTGCGAGTTTGACACAAACTCTTGACAGGGAATGTGATGGATTGTAATGCATGCCCTTTGCGCTGTCGTAGCAAGCATGCGTGCATTGGCGTCCCCACACACACTCGGATGGATGCCTTCGAACTAAAAAAAATAAATCCACTTTGAATTCGACGGCAAAGCCACAACACATGCCTCTTCCACGAAGAAACTTTTACCGGACACTCCACAATATTTATGAAAGGATCTGGGTGCCGCCGGGACCGCTACTCCATTGCGATACACACGTCAAAGAATTCTGAACCCACCACAAATGAGGCACGACGTGTTAATTACGGCGTCCACACCATGCATAATACATGTGGTGTGATCTATTCCAACCAACTACTGCTCGGGGTCATGCATGTACAATCAGTGGAAACCCGGAACTAGCAATGCGCTTTTGCCACGAGGTCCGTAGCCCATGTAAGTGGATGAACAACACGGAATACGGAACTAGCAAACTGTTAAATGGAACAATGTCCATGGATGGGAAATATTTTGTGAAGTGTATTTTTACCTTGTGCATATTCCCACTGTCAAGCAGATACAGACGATGTTCAGTTACTAAACCACATGACATTTTCCGCTAATATGGACTTCGATCTATTGACCAACACAAATTGATACTACGGTGCTAGGAAATGATTATAGAATGAAATGTAATTGAGAATTTGGCCCAGGGCGAATCTGTTTGACCGTTCTGTGCTTTGGTATAGAGCTATACAGGTGACCAAAACAAGGTTAATTATATTAAGCAGTGAGCGTGCTTTTTAGTATGACGAACAAGGGTTGTGAAGAAGTTCGTTGGTCTTCATTAGTTCGACCCTGTATGTCTTTAAAACTGCAGTAATTCCTTAATCGGATCAATAAAGAGAATTGTATTATTATTCTATGCGTCATGTGTGTCATCTGTATCTCCTAGTTGTATATTTGTAATCATCTGTGAAGATGAGCCAAAGCCAGTCCTGGTGGAGTGATTCTGAAAATGGGGTACAAGGTCCTCTCTACATACCAACATTGTAATAGAAATCTTTGGCACTTGCAAGCTAGAGAGATGCAACTGTCACATGCAAGGTGTGTTTTAGGAGTCAGTGGGACACACTTAAAAAGGGTGTAACGCCAACCCACCTATATTTTTTTTTGTCTTACCCCAGAGCTTGCTAAGAGCAAGACTAAGAAATCATTATTTCTGTATGTGCATGTAGTATGTATATGTATGTCCAGTCGTTTTTGTAATTAGTTATCTCCTGCCCAAATGCTTGGGCAAATTGCAGCCAAACTTGATCAGAAGAACCACTGGCCCAAGATTCATATATGGTGTATGTTGATTGGGGTGTTAGATCATGTGGACCTATCAATAACTCATTCTTTGAAAATCTGTCATTGTTTTTCTGCCACAAATCAAATGCTCTGATCACCAGATTTGGCCAGTATAAGCACCACTGACCTCTGCACATGGATAGTGGGCTGGTGCACCGTTGAATAGTCACCGATTGAAACCACAGAAAGTTGCATTTTGCCCTTTGCAATAGGGCTTCACTTTATTGTCAAAGTTAAAGGAATTTTGAACATCTGTGTGGAATATGTGCACCAGCAGGTGTATGCATTGTTTCCCACCATATTGTGAAGGGCAAAAGCAACTTCCTGTTGTTTCAATCGGTGACTCAGACCCGCTATGACCCAAGCCTCATATGAGGTGTACACAGATTGGGTCAAAGCTAATGTGGGTGGATTAAGGGGTATTCTGTCATCCTCGCAATCTAAAGTGGTACATGTGCAAATGTTAAACATTTTCTGATTGCGATGAGGGGCAAGACATATGGTTTGAGAACCAACTTGTTTTCTATGAAGTGACAAAAGCAAGACAGAGGTCTTAGTTAAGATGTACTTTTAGCCCAAGTCAGTTCTTTATAGGTTGGGGAAGATCTTCAGCAATTGGCTCTTACTAGGGCATTGGAATTAACTGCAGTTGCCTGTAAAAGTGTCTTATTCAGTAAAAAAATGAACGACTATGTAGATTATTGATACAAGGATGAGCATGCTTTTTGAAAAGCAGCATTACTTCACACAATTGCCATTGTATATTTGGAAATCATGTAGGTATTTTCCATGGACCTGTGCCGAGATATTGATCTGACTGGTGCCAGACTATAGTATTTGTCAGAATCCCTTGGACATGTAACTATGTACGCCCGCTTTCCCGCCAATACAATGCACTGTTGGATTGCATGTAAGCGTAGTTAATGCAAAGAAACTACGCGTGCGTACGGTATGTCCAAGGGATTATGACAAACACTATAACACATACAATAGCAATGGTGTAAAGTAATGCCTGCATGCTTTTCAAAAAGCATACCAAACACACAATGAATGATGTCACTAACACTGGGCTGACAGGCAAGCCGGGCAGGCAAGTCAACCTAAAATGATAAACCTAACATTGGTTACTCCTACAACCTAATATTGTCTGATGCTAAGACTTTATTTTTTAGTCCAACAAACCCATATCTACCATGAACCTTCTTAATTTTTCTCTCCAGAATCCATCTTAAATAATTGCCAAAGAATTTCCAATCAGGGATTTAAAAAGCTCTATAGAATGTTTTACAACATTGATCTAATCAAGGCAAGGTGGGTTAATGCCGCAGCTGTTGGTACACTGTACACTCTGAAGTACAGAGTAACAATGCAGGCGTATACATTGTACCAACTTTAATCCTACGCATAAATCAAAATGCGATGCTACTAAATGTGCACAAAGTCACTCCATACTTCAGAAAGGCAGTGTAGCAGTCATAGGGCAAAATAAGGCAAGAGTTCCATATGGGTGACACGGATTATATCTAGTCTCGGATTCTGTATCAGGGCTCGGGCTGCGCCCTCGCCCAATACAGACTCCTCGACTAGATATAATCCGTATCACCCCAAAACTCACCTAATAACTAATAGTACCACTCTTCAAATTTCTACAAGTAAAAATTTTTTTTGTGTCGCCTGCAAGAATTGCATGAGGTGACACCTACCAGTCACTAATTCTTTCTGACCGTGTGCCCGTATGGCTGTAAAGTTTCGAAGAAAGTTCTCATTGAGAATTAAAAGTCCAATTGCTACAGAAATTAGGTCAAGATTCCCATAGGAACCTTTTAGAAATCACGGAGTCACGATCCAATGGCAAAAAAGTCATATGGGTTCAAGTTTATAGAAGGGTGCTGAAAACATCAACAATTGCGCCTCATTTAAGGAAGTTAAGTGCAATTGTATAGAACTTGAGTCATAGATGACCCATGGGAAACTCCATATGATAATGTGGTCAAGAATCAGATACCAAGGTCTCAAAGGTCATATGAGGTTTCAAAAAAAAAGGTTTTTTAAAGTTTTGAAGAAAGAAAGTTTCTCATTCGAGACTTATTAAAAGTCCAATTGCTACAGATTAGGTCATAGAGTCCCCTAGGAACCTTCATATGAAAATAAGTAGGTAGATACCAAGTCAAGGTCATTATAGGGGGCAAAGTTATTAGAATGGGCTGAATGAAAAAAACTCAATTTGCCCTATTTAAGAAGTAAAGTGCAATTGATATAGAACTGGAGTCATTCAAGTGACCAAGGGAACTCCATTATGATAATTGTGGTCAGAATCATGAAACCAAGGTTCAAAGTCATATGAGCGGTTCAAAGGTTAAGTTTCGAAGAAAGTTTCTCATTCGAGAATTTAAAAAGTCCACTTGCTACAGAAATTAGGTCATAGAGAACTAGGAACCTTCATATGAAATCACAGGTCAGATACCAAGGTCAAAGTCATATAGGGGTCAAAAAGTTATAGAATGGGCTGAAAAAACATCAAATTCCTATTTAAGAAGTAAAGTGCAATTTGCATAGAACTTGAGTCATAGATGACCCATGGGAAACTCCATCTGATAATGTGGTCAAGAATCAGATGCCAAGGTCAAAGGTCATATGAGGTTCAAAGGTTAAAGTTTCAAAGAAAGTTTCTCATTCGAGAATTAACAGTCCAATTGCTACAGAAATTAGGTCATAGATTCCCCTAGGAACCTCATATGAAATCAAAGGTCAGATACCACAGGTCAACGGTCATATAGGGGCAAAGTTATAGATGGGCTGAAAACACAAATTTCCTCATTTAAGAAGCGAGTAAAGTGCCATTGCTATAGAAAATTGAGTCATAATGACCCATGGGAACCTCCATATGATATGTGGTCAAGAATCAGATGCCAAGGTCAAAGGTCATATGAGGTTCAAAGGTTTTAAAGTTCAAAGAAAGAAGTTTCTCATTCGAGAATAAACAGTCCAGTGCTACAGAAATAGGTCATTAGATTCCCCTAGGAACATTCATATGAAATCCACAGGTCAGATACCAAGGTCAAAAGGTTCATTATAGGGGCAAACGTATAGAATGGGCTCTGAAAAACACAAAATGGCCCATTGTAAGAAGTAAAGTGCAATTGCTATAGAACTTGAGTCATAGATGAACCATGGGAAACTCCATATGATAATGTGGTCAAGAATCAGATACCAAGGTCAACGGTCAATATGAGGTCAGGTTATAAAATGGGCTGAAAACATCAAAACTTTGGCTTTGTTTAAGATGTAAAAGTCCAATTGCTGCAGAGAACTGGTGTCAAAAATGCCCATTGGGAACCTTCATAATGAGGTCAAAAGGTCACATACCAAGGTCAAATATCATGAGGTAAAGTTATTAAATGGGCTAAAACAAAATTGGCATAATTTGCAAGGTTGAAATCCATTTGCAACCAAACTTGGGTCATTTGCAAAGGTCATCTGAGGTCAAGTTATAAAATAGGAGTGAAGGAAAGGTGGATCACAAAAGCAGGCGACACTTGTAGATCGAGAAACGCTTGTTTATTTTTGGCATTAGGGTTGGGGGTTTTGTTGGTGCTAGGCCATAAATAAAAAGAATTTATTTTCTGTCTTTAGAATTTTAAAGGAGGTACATATGGAACTATCTCCCAAAATAACTGCAACTGAAAATGTTTGAGCGGCCTGAGAGAATTATGTTAACACAGTCTTTCTGCATGTAAAATTCAGAGTGTAGCAGTCATAAGGCAAAATAACTAGGGTAAAACTGAAATTTTAGTTTTCCCCCACCACAAATGTTTAAATGGGAATCAATTATTTTTCTTTCAAATTAATATATTGCAATTTTATATATCATCAAAATCCCAATTACATCCGGTTAAATGGGTACCCTATCCGGGCAATTGGAACACATACTTTTAATACTGTACAAGAAATGCCATAAATTATTGTATCTGGAGTAATACAAAAAAATCTGATAATGCTGTGAGCAATTCTATTCCAAAAGTTTGTACTTTTTTTGACAATATGTCAAGATGTGTAAAAAAAGTGTTTGAAAATCAATGCAAATCTATACTTATATCTGAATATGAATGAATGGGACATGTCTTGTGTGTGAAGGCCCATAACCAGGATTATTTTAGGGGAGGGGCGATGTTTTTCAAAAGGGAACCTTTTTCACCAAATTCGCCCCTCCCCAAAAAAAAGGGGGGTGCAAATTTGACAAAAGTGGACCTTTTTTACCAAAATGTTTACTTTTTTTCGACTAAATAGCATAAACCCCCCTTGAATTTTGGATCACTCCACTTGCAAAATCAATTTATGGGACCTTTTTGAGTCATTTCAGGGGTTTTGGGGGGCTTTTTGGAATTAGGGGGGGCATGCGCCCCTTGCCCCTCCCCTGGTTACGGGCCTGTGTGTGTGTATGTGTCCATTTTATTTGATTTGTGTGTAACTTAGGTTTAGGGAATGATTATATGTGGTATAACGGGCCTCTCGATCATTTCCTCAATATCATTGTTTCTGTGTCTTGTAAGATTTATGTGATGATATTGAAATAAAGGAGGAAGGAAGGTCTACTTTCTAGGTGACTTTCCAATCTGCTTTCTTTTTTAATGTATTTTTAAGGGGACGGACCTGTGTACACAGGAGTGGAGTGCCTATCTCCCTTTCGAAGCAGCTGGGCCAGAGCAACAATTGTGGGGTTTTAGGTAACGGGCAATCAGTGCTTAAAATTGGGCTTTGGAGCCTCTAAGATCGCATAACTCACATGACAATTCAACTTGCATTCCCCCGCCCACCGTAAGGCACATCATATGTTACAATATTTATGAAAAATTCACACCAAAAAACTTTATATTGGAAATTCTTGACACATTTTAATGGACCATGGAGAGTAATTGATGATTGTTGTCGTCAAATGCCCTTCGTCCAAAACATCCCGGGCCCTCATAAGCAATAAACGCACATTTTTTTGAAGAGTGCCCCAATTTCCGGATATTTTGGGATTCCTTGGCACTGAATTGATAGTAAGCAATAATTGACTGTAGAGCTCAAACTTCTCTATTGTGTCGCAAAGAGAAGCAGGAATTTGGTAATGGAATAATTAATATCGGAGATCTCGGCTCATAATTCACGGCTTTCCAATATGGAAATAGCCGGGTTAATAGTGCCATGTACATGTCTACACTCTTCAATTAGTTTGTTCCGTCAGTTCAGGCCAAATCAAGTAGAGGTCATTTTCATGAGGGTGGCACTATTCATCATGAACAGACCTAAATTTGGCGTTCCAGATCCGCCATTAAACTTACAATCAGAGATTTCGATTCAATTTTGAATCGCCTTCTTTATGACAAATCCGCATTTTTTAGCATACCACACGCAGTATATTTACCTAAACAATTACCAACACCAATGTGCAAAAATCTAAATTGAAAATTAGGGGCACTCCTCAAAAAATGTGCTGTTATGCTTTAAAGACCCAATCCATGTGCTATGTAAGAGCCTCCCCTAAGGGTCGTCAGTGAAAAAAATCTCAATTTCTAAAGGGATCTTTGGGTGACTGAGTAAGAATTTGGCCGGAATATGGGGTCTTTGGGTGATGGCCATGTTGTGAAAAATGGGGAACTCTGGAGTCCCAAGACTAGTTCTTGGGGGGGGGTGTTGTCCAGGCCCAAATGATGTCTTCAGAGATTTGATTAATTGATAAAACAGTTTAAACATAAGCCATTTGGCACATATTAAATCTTTTTCATGTTTTAATCCCTTTTGAGAACAAAAGGTATAAGGAGTATTGGTATTGAGATGAGTTAGGAAATAGCACCCTCTCTTGTTGGAAGTTTGACACTGCTTTTATCATCATGGGCTTTTGGAGAACCATGCAATCAGTTGAATTAATTTATAAACAGGTGACGAATTTGAGGAGATATGCCATGTTGCTATTGAACAGTGGATGACAGACTAGCGAGATTAGGTAGGGAATAGCTCAGTTATGCATGGTTATGGGGGACAGTAAAGGTCGATTCAGAGATTTGCCTAGGAGGCACCCTCAAATTTTAAAAAAAAATGGTATGCAATATTAATCAAATGCTTTTCAATATTACAATCACTGTGTGAAATAGCTAAGACTCAAATCCAAGTACTTCATATAGAAATCAACAAGTTCGGTTATAACTATGGATCCAGAATTGTTGTTATTCACAGTATTCTATGGATTACAGAAATGTTTATTGCATCAAAAATGAAAAATCCCATCATCTCCGTCTGTGATGGATACAACTGTGGGAACATATTGGATCCAAAACCTAATAATGATAAATTGTACGATTTTCACCCAATATTATTGAGTTAAAAAATTGGGCTCGACTATGTCTGATAGCCCAAATATTTTTGCAACTCATAACTCAACCCATATAAATATGTGCTTAATCATCCCATTGTAACCAAACTTTGAGAATACGCCATTTTAGGGGACTATCTTTGAACTTTCGTAGGTGACATTATAATACACAAAAAAAATTATATTTGAAATCTCTGAGGCAGCTTTTGAAAAAACAGGTTGACAAGACTCCAACTGCAGTGACTCCAACCGCCCAGAAGAGGGGAGGGCATAAAATCCAAATTGGGGGAGGGGGAGGGTTAAGGGACTCCTCCCCAAAAACTAAGGGAGCATTCATTCTTATGCAAGGGGAATGGAGGAATTCAACTTTTTTCTGTGAAAAAAATGGTGTTCTCCCTTTACTTAATTAAAGAATTCCTTCCTTTGTTACCACACTGCATGGCAACATTTGAAAAATTGGTTGCACCCTCACAATTGATATTATTACACTGAGGGTTTAATATATTTATGGAATGGGCTATTCCAGAAAAAAAAATGCCCCGATAGATGGCGCCGGAATTCCAGACTTTTTGTCACTTTTGAAAGTTGGAATTCCAGAATTTAATGTCTTATACGGGGTGGGAATTCCAGCCATTTTAGGTATAGAGGGTGACGGAAACATTCCACGTGTTTTTACGATTTTCAGAGGAAGGAAAGGAAAAAATTTTTTCCGGGAAAAAAAAATCCTTTTTTCAACACTTTTTATACCCCTAACCATAATACTCTGGGAAATTTCATTTTTTTTACATTGATAGTCTAGGACGTCCTGGAATTTACGGAAGGTAGGGTCTGGAATTCCGGTTAATTTACGGAAGGTAGTGTCTGGAAATTTCAAGATTAATTCTGGAAGGATAGCCAGGAATTCCAGATATGTTGTGAACAAAAGTTTTGCCTCTATAGGGGGACTGAGGGGCATTTTTTCTGGAATAGCCCAATAACACAAAATCAACACCGTAATACTAGTATATTTAAACAGAATTTTTTTATTGAAATCACTCCATTCCACAAGAAGGATAGGCATAACAAAATTGTTTTTAAGAAAAAAATAAAAAACTTAAAAAAAGCAAAAAATAAAAAAAATAAACAAATTATGTAAATTGCCAAAATAAAAAAATATGCCGACCAAACCATGATTTTCATCCCGTATTTAAAAAAACCCTTTTTTTACCAACACAAAGATGAAATAAATATCCAAACAAGACAACAAAACAGCTACAAGAATTAAAAAAATAAAAGATCTTTGCTAGTCATTGAAAAAAAAAATAAAGGGCAACGAGAGGGATTGTGACTACGGGTGCCAGGCCCATACGCAGGGAGGGTGGGGCGAGGGGTGTTGGCGCCTACCCCCCCCCCCCCCACTTTCCACAAAAAGGGGAGCAAAGGTCCACTTTTTGATGATTTTTTTGGATAAAAAAGTCCATAATTTAGAGACATATTGACACGAAAAGTCCACTTTTGCTGGTAACAGCAAAAAAGTTCCAAAAAACATGGTCCTCGGACCGATGTGTCGCCTGCCATCGCGGTTAGTAATGATCGGACCTCCATGAACCTTTGACCTTGTGATATGTGAACTTGACCTTGAATGTGACCCCCTTGACCTCATCAACAAATGAGGGATCCCATGTTGGCACCTAGATTCAAGTTGGTTCCAATGGAACTTCAACTTTTCAAATGAGGGCAATTTTCATTTTCAGCCTATTTTACAACTTGACCTCACATGACCTTTGACCTTGGCATGTTGACCTTTACTCATCAAAAGGTGGGGGATGCCATGTTGCCTGGACCCAAGTTTGTTTTAAATCCATCAAAGTAGGAGAATATTACAGGCAAATGACAACCTTTTTCAAAACAGGGGACATCAACAACGACAACAACGATACAACAACAGTGGACAAAGTGATTCCCTATGTGTCTTCCTGCCTTAGGTTAGGCGACACAAAGGCCGACACAAAAAACTACCTTTTTAGGGGTTAGGTCCATTTTTACCAAAAAAGTCTATTTCTAATTGTCCACTTTTTCTAAAAAGGTCCACTTTTTCTTAAAAAGGTCCACTTTTCCGAAGTCCCCCCCCCCAAAAAAAAATCCTGCGTACGGCCCTGTTAGGTGCCCAAATATTGTGTAATAATAGTAATTTCATATAGAATTAGACACTCAATAGACCTGATTGGGCTGTTGCGGAGGAAATGTCTTAAGAGAAAAAGGTGATTTTGATTTGCTTATATTTCAAAAATAAAACAGGGTTAAGGCTGAATTTGTATTTACTTTGCTCCTATAGAAATTAGTTAATTTCACCGTTTTTGTACCAAAGAGAAAGAAGAAACATTTTTCATATGGCGGATATTTTTTTATGGAACCTGGAAAAGCTTTACATCAGGGCAAAAAAATTTCAGTACTTTCAATTTTTTTTTTTTAGGGACACCTAATAATTATGTGAAATCTCTCGTAGCGTCTCTTGTGAAAAAAAGGGGAAAGAGAAGAATACGATATAAAAAAAGAAGACCTTCTTTTCACTCTCTTCCCCTCTCCCTTTTTTCCCCTCTCCCCTATTTCCTCCTTCTCCCCCCCCCGACCGATCCTCATTTTTTTCTCCATTAAGGGCAAACAAACATAATGTTTATGCCCTCATTGGTCTCACCTCATTTGACCCGGCGTGGGACATGAGAGGACGTGTGGTTATGGAATTCCCCCACTTACTGTAATCTTGTAATCATACAAGGCCGTTTTGAAACGCTATGCGTGGTAGGTTACAAATGGGGCAGGACACTCAGGGCAGGGAATGTCGTTGCAAACTCATGCGTTCAGTGGTTCGTCTTCCGTATAGTCCCGGGTGCCAGCCAGTTTAATTAGAAAATATTACTATAGTTAGTTTTTTGTGGATTTGGCGTCCTTAGACCACCGATTATAAGAAATAACTGCTGACAGTCAATCAGCATTGAGCAATTTTAGAATTCATAAAAAACAAAATGGCCGCCAAAATGCATATTTTAACGAAATTCCCAAGCAGGTTGTGTTTTTATTAGTAACGCAGAGGAAGGAAAACAATATTTTAGTATTAATGGATGATTTAACAGACACAAGCTTAATTAAAGATATCAAGATTGGCGGTTTTAAATATCCAAGATTGTGACCCAAAAACAAAATGGCCGCCAAAAATACCAAATTTTGTGAAATTCAAAAACCACGGTTTTTGTTTTGCCGTAGTATAAGCATGACAAATGTAATCATGTTATGGATGCCACGTAACAGGACAAACCAAGCCATGTACATGATATGGAGTATATTTTATTCACAGATTATAGTTCAAGGTGGCGACCAAATACATGGTCTGCATGAGAGGATCCAAAGCATTCGTTTGTTAAACCGATCGATTTTTTCTTTTTCTCAGTGACGGCGAAACAAATAATTAGTTCAATTATGTGGC